>VUQK01016343.1:0-13344 GCA_015106715.1 Bujurquina vittata
GAGCGGTTTGTGTAGCTGCTTTCTCTGCAGACCGCTGCCATTACTTTAAGGACCAGCGCGCTGAGCGCACGTACGCACATGCACACGCATGCACGCATGCAGTTGCCCGATGGCGCTCCCAGCTTAAACCCGGAGAGCGGAGAAAATGATTTAACATCAATCAACAAGGCTTTAAAAAAAGACAAGAAAATGAAAGTTTAGCTATAATTTCAGTTAGTTTTAGTTAGTTTTGGAAACTCACAATACAGTTTTAGTTAGTTACCGTTTTTCCCTTTTAATTATAGTTTTTATTTATTTCAGTTAACGACAATGTTTTTTCAATTTCAGTTTTCGTTATTTCGTTCGTTTTCGTTAACTATAATGACCCTGGTGTGGATCTGGTAATTTCGGGGGGTTTTCTTAAAGGTTTAAGATCACTGTCATCATTTAAGATGGTCATGATTTTTGAATATTTGAATAGTCATTAATTGAACAATGAAAATGGCAAAGTTTATGCAGCCACGTCTTTTTTTTCCGTTGTTCTTACTAATGGCTGGTGGTGTGTAAGATCTAAGTCACCGGTTGGTGGGAAATTTTTAGCATTCCCTGACTGGCTGTGATTGGCCGATGGAGGCTTACTAGCAATTGTTGTGAAATCGACTGCTAAAGCCTCAGTCACAAAGGCCTAAGGGCCGGCCATGGTAACCATGGGAAGTTGCTTGCTAGGTGAAATTGGTCACAAAGAGATATACGGTGCTGCACCATAAGAGGGGTGCAGCCCCGTATACCTGACACATACCGATGGATCCTAATGCATGTTTTTCTATGGAGGTGATTTATATAAGCAGTTTGGTTGGCTACAAATGCTGGAACTGTATTTATCATATGGCACACTAACTCCAGGACTACAATAGGAGCTAAATGTGCCCAATAAAGACAATGGCAGCAATTTCACCAAAATGCCCAGTCTATTTTTGACAGAAGCTGTGTCAAGACCAGTACTGGCTAAATGTCCTGCTTCTGAAATGATCGTGGTACGATTCGAAGCTGAGCAAATGAGGCAACAAAACGGCATCTGAGACATATCGCCACAAATATGCAGCCAATGTATTACTGGGTGTAGTCAAAAATGCAGCTTTGCAGATAGTAAATTTAATAGTTCTACAATATTATCATTTTTTAATTATATTACAACTATGTTTATGGTGTCTTTTGGTGTTCTGCTGGATAAAAAAGACTGATGGTAAGAAAACAGCTTCAAGCCTGGATGTAGCATTTTTGTGTTCATATCTATGACATCAAGTCACTCTACCTCTGCTGATGGTAACATGCCTATAATATCTGCACTGCATTTTTACACATGAAGAGTTGGAACAATATACTGGGTCCTGCTGAAAAGCATCACACTAAAGCTAGAACGAAACACTGTGTGAGAGCAGAGATGATTGGCTGTGCTCAGAGTTCGTGGTGTGTTGGCGGAGGTAAATGGATAGTGATGGTCAGCAGAGAAATAATCTCCATGATTCTCCTCCTGATTCCCTCACATCTAAATTCCCTGTGCCATGTCTTTTCCTGATCCACTAATCGATACCTACACCCCCACCCCCACCCCTAAAGTCTTCCCACACACTGACAGCAGCCATGCCTCTTCCTGGCCATTACATGCTGTAATTGTTTCTTTATTTTGCTCCCGCCGTACTGGCAGTGTTACTACAGTGTGGCCTTATGTCACCCTCTGGACCCACAGAGAGCATAAGGCCGGATCAATCAGCTTCCCCACAAAAGCCCCAACAGTCTTTTATGGCTAACACATTATTCACAAGTCACATGTCACAGTAACTCTACCTTTTGCCACACAAAGCACACATGTAAAGGTCAGCTGACACAATGGGGAGCACAGTCAACAAACCATGGCATCTAATGTTATGGAACATGATTTTAGCATCCTTTTTATTAGACTCACTCTTCTATACAGAGTGACTGCAGGTATTGTCTGGAATTATAAACCAAGGGAAAACATTAACTAGACAACCTGGTAACTATCAAACAATCCTAATTCTAACAGTGAGTGTAATCTACTGCTCAAGATTCAAATGAAAGAAGTTACACGCATGCTCAAAATGTGCCATATAACCTTGTAAAGTTTTTTTCTGTTTTGTTTCGATCCACTTGATAAATTAAATTTGACCGCCTGTGATGGCTGGGTGCTGAAGACGCTTACTCTTTCAGTACAAATTATTACTACACAACCAGGCTTGCTGAAATTAGCTCCAGTGCAGGTGAAAGACTTGCTGCGAGTTAGTTGTAAAAAGAGGTTTACAACAAAACAGGTATACCAGTGGGTGGTGGTGGTGGAAGTGAAGGTGAGATTTTTGTTGAACTGATGAAAACCATAATTGCTCTGTATCAGTAAGCAAGCAAGAATATTCCCTCTATTTTAAGTCTGGTTACTCTAGCTGCCAAATCCTCCATCATCCTAACAAGCTCATTGCTTACTTTGAGACATTTCCCTGAACACACCTGCTTATATACGCTAACAGGCTCTGTTGTGTTAACTTGAACCACAGAGTTGGTAAAAGTGGTCACTACAAGCAATTCCTGTATGCCAAACTGTCCACTGTTAAGTGAAAGCAACAGAATCCAGATACCAAATAAACAGATACCAAATAAAATAGTATGAGTTCACACACACAATGGTATCACAATAAAATCATGCAAATGCTGTGAGTGCATTCATCGTAGCTGGCTGCTAGTGCAATTAAGTACATTGAAAGTCAGATTTTAATTTCTCCAAAAATGCACAAACACTGAAAAGAAATGTATTTTTGCAACTCAAAAAAGTGAGGCCTGGAAGAAAGTTGCAAGCTAGCAATAGTAATGCAAAGTTTGCACCTCAATAAAGTCATAAGTCATGAAAAAAACCTTAACTTTAAGCTGCCAGTGCTACCCCGTAGCCTCCTGACAGTAGGATTATTAGGTGGCACGAATCCTCTGGAAGTACAAGTTCTTGAACACACAATTACCAGGTCTCAATAGATCTTAATGGGGTGCATATGAGCTAAAGTTTTAATAAATGTAAACCACAGAGAACACTGTCACTTTCGGTGATTGGCACTATCATAGTAACACCTACTGTAGGTCGATGTAGGTCACACTGTTCTCGTGTTATCGCGTTAAAAAGTTGAAAACTGGCCGCCCACCAGCCTGCCAGGTGGGGTGATGACCATTCTCCATCAGCCTTTTTAGGCTGAGGGGTAAAAATCACTCATAACAGTTGCTATGAAGGGCTAAATTAGCAAAAGAGGCCCACACCAATATTTTGCACCAGGTCGTAAAGACTCTTTTTCCCCAGCTGTGAGGTTGTGCATTTTAACATTGAAGTTTATAGGTACTAACTCACTTTTGGAGCCAGCCTCAAGTGGCCTGCAGTTTTTGTTATTTCTACATTTTCTTTACTCTTGGACCCGGAGGCTGTTGTGTGGTTGAGATTTATACATTGGTTGTATTAGCTTGTTAAGAAGCAGATGGCTTCCATGAGGGATGAACCAGAATTCAAGGAACAGGAATTTCTTCTTGTCACCTCAGCACTGAAGACACTTTTTCACCAGGTGTCTACACGCATCTGTTGGAAGTGAAGTTGCATGAATAAACAAATTATATTTAACCATGTAAGTGACAGAGCAGTATGGTGGGCACACCGTCTGTATAATTCCTTTATCCTATATAGTGATTTCAGCTGCATCGCTCTTCTAATTGGCAGTGTGTTCGAAGTGGAACACAATTTGGATTTTTGCTTATTGTATGCTTTTATCTTTGTTAAACAGGTGTGTGGAAACATGAATCTCTTTCAACATATCCAGCTGAAAATAAATATAGACATTTATTTCCATCTGCAAGACTCTTTCATGCTCCATAGATATGAGCTGCTCTGGCAAACATTGCCCCTGTTCAACAGCAGAGTGGTGAAATGCATGTGAGATGGATCATTTCAGACAGGCATGATGGAGCGGGTTTCTGCTTGTCCATTACAACTGTAGCTTACTTGAGGCAGGTAATCAGTGGGTGGAAACTAGTCTCATTTTCATACTGATTCACATTAAAGAATAAGCCACTGGTGTTTAGGGCACACTGATTTCAGCCCTCAACACTTGCAGGTCAACAGTAGGTAGAGTACATAATGTGTTTTCCTGTGTTTATCTGCTAGATCAACAAATTTCCCATTAATTCCTATTAATAAGTTAATATTAACTTAGATTCTGGAGTGACCCATTCTTTCACAAATGTTTGTAAAGGCAGACTGCATGGCTGAGTGCTGGATTTCATACACATATACAGTATGATGACAGGACTGAAAATGGTTGTCATCAAGGGAGTGTACCCTGTTACAAAAACTTAACTAATTAATCAGCATGCATTAGCAGAACGGAAGTAATATGTGGATTGAAGGACATTGCAAAAACTAAAATAAAATGGGGGCTTTTTGTCTAAGAGTAAGTATATGTAGTCATTTTGGCTACTTAACTCTATTCACTGACAAATATCTCGCGAATGCCTACTATGTGAATCGAAGTCATTTTAAGAATAATGCTATTAATAAGAAGTGGGATGGCTCTCCGCATGCCGCTTCTGGTCCAGGTGACATTGTACTGTGTTTGAAGGATATCCTCCCTGCAGCTCTCACCTCCCATTTGCTGTCCTGGGTTCTCCTCTTGAGCTGGATGTTCCAGTTCTCAGCATCCACCTCGGCGCAGTGGGCGATGGTCATGGCCACCGGGCAGAAGAGATCCAGGCCAGCAGGACCGTATGTTACCTCTGGGCCCAGAAGGATTTCACAGCTGTCCAGTGTTTGGACACTAAAACACATAGAGAGTAAAAGCAAATCATATCAGGTGATACGTGAAAATAAGTTGCAGTTCTGCTCACAACACATAATGCCCGCACTTACACGTGGAGACACGTCAGCAGAATGGATGCCTCTGCTCTCCTGTAATTGTGCCTTTTGATGCCTCTACTCGGTGTGCGTCATAAATGCATTTTACTGCAGCTACGAGCTGCTTGCACAGCTGTCTTTGAAGTAATATGTGCAACAAAATGCTTTTATTTTTGCAAGACTGAAAAACAGCTGGTGGCAAGGTGAAATGCTCTATTCACTTCTGTGCCTTTACTTTTTGAAGCTCCATACTCTGTGATAAAAGTAAAACAAAAAGAAAAAGATGGGACAGCTTCCCTGCTTTGAACTACTCCTGCCCACTGTATTCCTAAAAGCATTGTTAAGACTCCTTGCTGTGATCTTCACGACTTTCCATATTTAACACATTCTATTTATTAGAGTCATCGTATGCGTATGACATCTCTCTTTGAGCCTGTGCTTCTGCTGCTGCAAGCAAACCAGCAAACTAATGAGAGGAGCTTTTGAAAAGAGCAGGGCTACAAACAAAACATGCCTCCAGGCTGGTACCTCCAGGTTTGACTGTCCATGAGTGAGAGTGCTGAAACCTTGCTCCTCAAGTTCACGCTATTGCTATACAGCCAGGCTGCTGGAATTAGTGTGAGCACAGGTGAAAAAGTCATTGTGATTTGCCGGCAAGTTGAAGTGCGCTCATTAAAAGCGGCTTACAACAAACAGGTCTTGTTGGTGGACGGTGGCGGCAGCTGCAGCTGTGGTTGGGTTTTAGAGAAAGAGGGCAGGCGAGATCACGACACAGGAGAGGAACGCCTCAACAAAGCTCTCTAATCAGTTACCAGGTCAGAGATACAAGAGGCTTGATTTGTTAAGATTTTCTCCCTTGACTGAGGCATGCACAAAAGCAGCAGCTTTAGTGTTTCACGCATCACGCATCTCCTGTCAGCTAACAGGCCTACAATGTACAGGAATGTCTAACGTTGTGTTAGTGCCATTACTTTACTCTGACTTGGGTGTTAGATTTGTATTTTTTACCATTATTGCTTTGTCTGTTGTCATACTTAGTGCCCATCCCAGTCTGGCATTTCTTCCACTGTGAGTGATTACAGTGAAGGAAGGAAGCCATTCACTAGCGACTACGACTAAGACACAGTAATACTGTAGATCATTCAGTAGCTCATGATTCAAGAAATTACCTGGTCAAAATAAGGACATCTCTAAACCGTGTTATCTATTTATTTCAGGAGAAAATAAAAAAAGAGACATTTTTTTGTTTACAAATGATTGGTTTCCTCTGTTTTTACTAGTGCTTGGTAGCATGCAACATGCACCAACACTCACTAGGTCACGATGATCTGGTTAGATTTAGGTTCACTTCTGCCCCTTTATATGGGATTTTCACCTATTAGGTATCACGCAATGAGAAATATATAACAGAAGAATACACGTAAGAGGTTTGATTTGATAGGTGATATGATCTGAAGTTGGTTTCTGAAATCTCTGTTTAGCCAGTAGATAAAACACAACCTAACACTAGCAACATCCCTAAGTGGCTACACTGGTGGCTGTTACAAGATTAAACAATAAGAAGCATACACTACTAACTACCGTAGGGCTGGTGGTTAGTAGTGTATGTGCATCAAAAACAGGAGAAAAATCCGAATCCAAAACTACTACAGCTGTCAGAAAATAACAACAACAACAAAATAAATCCAATGCAAACGCCTCCAGGAGCTACAGTAGGATTCTGCCAAAATTATGCATAGATATTGATGAACAGCAGGTAGATGATGTTTAAAGAATAGTCAAATGGTTCTCAGTGAATTTAGAACAGATTTTCTGATTGAAATGCCCTTCCTTTGTACGTTTCCCCTTGGAATAGCTGGATAAAGGACTGGACAACTTTTCTTAGACTGCCCTTCCCAAGACGGAGACCCGATGAGAGAGTGGACGGGTGGATGTTCCTTATTCTGCTTCCATACGGCTTTAGGATTACTCACTATTAAAACACAAATAAGCATATGTCTAACAGAGGCCAAAGAAACACAGTTTCACTGTTTGCAGGAAGATTAAAATATTTCAGGAAGAGATCGGAGTGACACGAGAGAAGATAAATTCACAAGAAATCCCACAGGACTCAAATCTATTTCCAGTTGGTTTGTATCCAGAAGAATATAATTATGATAAAGATGAACAGATATTAATGAACCACAGATGTTACATGCTGGAAAAGACAAATGAGCCTTCCACTACAAATGTGAACACAAATATTGAAAGACAAATCCCAAAAACTAAATGCTGCATGCAATGCAGTGTTTGGTTTGTTAGATCTTTTGAACTGACCCCCTAAAAAAGTTAATTTAAATGTTTTGCTTGTGTGTGTACAGTTTGAGCGGTACAATTTGAATTGTGACATATTGTACATATTGTTTTGCTGCTATTAATGTTTTTAAAAGAATTATAGTGTTAAAACACACATATAAGTGTACAGAGTATCTGATTGCTATTTAACAGCAGCAAAGACAGATCAGAAACATGTTGGACTGAAAATAATTGGCTCTCTTTTGTTGCTGCCTGTGGTTTTTACGCTTGTATGCCTGCTAACCCCCCTTTAGTTTGTTGATCTTCTGAATCCCAAAGAGCAGAGATCATAACAATATTAAAAATTGGTGTCTAATGTTGAGTAACACTTGGTGCCAAAGTCAAGCCAGTTTATTTTTATAGCACATTTCAACACAGCAGATGTGCTGCACAGCCAGTAAAACCATCAACACACAGTTAAAACAAGCCAAATAATTTAAGAACATTAAAAAAATAACAGTAAAAATAATTAATTAAAAAATTAATGTTGAGAATTATTTTAATAGTATAAAAAAATCCATTGAGGAAAACTGAAAACTGAAAAGGCCAGTGAGGAGAGTGAGGTTAGTTAGTGAGGTTGATGAGCTAATCTAAGAGGGATATGATTCCAGAGATTGGGAGCTGCAACTAAGAATGCTTGGCTTGATACAAGAGCCAATCAGGAACTGGAATTACTAAAAACTGCTGATCAACAGACCTCAGCATGTGGCATGGGGCATAGGATTTGCAAAAAAGAAAGCTCTGCTAGACAACCTGGAGAAAGCCCATGCAAGCACTTATATGTGAGCAATGATGTTTTAAAATTGATTGACAGAATATTTGCACTTCTCATAATCAATTTAATTCATTTTTTAAAGCTTTAGAGCCTCCAATCACCACCAAAGTATGACACACACACAGGACAGCCAATGAAAACAAAGCTGCTATATTGATTTTTAGTGTGTTCATTGATTTAGACATCAATTTGTTCAATTGTTGTTCAACTCATTTATTTTTTTCCTCCTCTCTATAGGCTGGCTGATGCACGCAAGTGAAGACAGCTTTAATAATTATTTGTAAGTTACAAGCTGTGACTTAATGGTTCATTTCACTTTTCATGTTATTGCTGGTGTTGCTTATAAAAGCATTAAATCCTAAAAATACCAGGATGCTAATTAAAAGTACTCCAAGCAAGAATATAACAACTACCGTCATATACTGCACCTAAACAGAGTCAATTTTGTTATTAGGTGTGTATATTTCACTGTCATTCATTATCACTATAATTCTTTTTAAATCAACCAATCACACCTTTTGGAAGATTTTATCACACCTGGCAACAGTGTCACAGCAACACTACCTCACTAAGCTAAACGTTTCAGCCCCTCTGTGCTCAGAGTTGCCCTGAGATGCTTTCTAAATCAGTCTTGAGCTGAAAGTCTTTGCTAATAATTTTAATAAGTTTGGAGTTCAGAACGCTCAGAATGTTTGTGAATATGAGCCGCGTACTGGCATGGCAGGGGAACAAGATGCAGCTGCATTTCTTTGCTTATGTATCAGATCTGCTGTGACCAGTGCTTTTTTTCTTTTTCCCTACAGGGTCATAAACATGTAGCTTGGTGCTTTTATGCCTGTTTGTCAGATGACCCCCCTTCAGTGCACTGCTCCCAGAAAACAGAGTTCACACTGAGATTAAAAGTTGGTGCCTGGCACTGAGTGACTGGTTCCTCTTTATGTTCTGTATGGTTTGATCTCATTTAATACTTCTTTTGGCATTCATCCTGCAACCTGCTGAGACTTCCTGTCAAGAATAATGTTTATATAGTATATAATTATTTGGCAAATTAAGCCAGTAGTGGCAGAAGTTTCACCAAGTTCATGGTCCTTTCCTTCTAAGCACTGCTGTGGAAAATTAGCTGTGTGCAAAAGTAATATCAAACACAAACACTGCTGCACTTCTAACAAGACGAGCTGTCAGTTTTGGTTGTATAAAGGTGTAAACAAGTCAGCAGGTCAGCTTGAACAAATGTATTTGGAGGAAACTTGTATGTGCACCCAGTTAAGGGAGGCGCAGTGGTCAAACCTGAAGCTGTCTTACACTAAAGAAGATATATTCTAAAGCACAACAGAATTTCTATTACCTGACATTTACAGTTTGATAAATACTCATTCAAGTCAATTCAGTTGACATACATGTACTATACATACAAGTGTACATTTTGATCTTGCAGAAATAACATCTTGTTTTTATTAACAATGTACATGGTCCACCTGTTTACATTTATTCTGATTCCACTTCTACTGAAAATTAAACTGAACCTACTATAACAGTCACATAAGCAGAATGATATCAATGATTTTTGAGCTATGAGCCTTTTTGCATAATCATCTGAGTATCAGTGGTACACAAACCTGCAATTGAACATATGTGAAGCACAGATGCTTCAGTTTTAATTGCGTTATCTTTAATCTGTTAGATACTGACAGCTGAAGAGAGACTGAGAAGGGGGGGGGGGGGGGGGGAGTGGAGCATCGCACAGCTAAAACCTAGCACATGGTACTGTTAAGGTCCTGGTATGAAAATGCATGTGCAGAATCATATATAATGACTGAAACATTAATATTGCAGCTGGGGATGACTGGAATTACTCACCACCGATAACTTTTTTATTTGTAATAACGCAAATCTACAATATACTTATAGATTTAACTTTTAATATCTGCAAAAAAAGAAGTAACTAAAGCTTTAAAATAAGTGGTACATGGGCTACAAAGTGTATATTTTGCATCCAAAATATAATACAGTAAATATATTTATACTTTAGTACAAATGTAGTATATTTAAGCTGTACTTGAGTAAAGTACTTGAGTACATATAAGTTACATTCCACCACTGGTCCTGTCTGTCCTCTTATCCAGTAGTGCTGTAAGATTAACAGTAGGACAGTCCAGGATGTGAGCAAATCATATTTCAGAGGTGACAAAACTCAAATGCAGAGAACTTGTGGCGCTACAAGCAATATTTTTCTGCAGTAAGCCTCCACATGCACAGTCTGGTTGGCTACCATTTGTGATGCAAATGTGTGCGGTCCCCTGATGATGAACCCTAATAACTTTGGTGGAGTTTTCTTCCACAGGTCAAACAGTCACTGTGTTGAACACGGTGGTTTATCATCAAACACCTGCATAACTACTGACAGTCCCATCAGCATTGGCTCCACTTTCTGTTTAGTGCTGATAAAGAAATGCTGGCAAGAGGCAGTAGCATTTAGCTGAAACGCCACTGTGTCTTAGTGGAGCCCTATGGAGCTTATAGCATGGCTGTAGACTTATTATATTAATTTGTGGTTTTCTCTGTGAAAACTTTGCAAAACTGGATGCCAGTGCTTCTAAAATAGCCACTGATTGCAAGAAGACACGTGCTTACAGTATCACAATTATATTGATGGATATTTGTCACGATTATTCACTGATTTCAGTGACAATTTTTTTATTGCAATGTCACGAAAACAACACTGCTTTAACTTCCACATGATGCAACATTCCCGCTAATTTACAGATTCATGCATCAAAATTAAACCTCCTCATCCACCTAAATTAAGTACATCTCTTAGAAGAACAAAAAAAGCCACAAAGCATTTTTATATTCCTATAAGCAAATATTTGCACAAAAAGGTGTTCTCCTGACCTAAGTGCATGTAATAGAAACAAAACAATAGGTTTTCCACTCAGTTCACTGTACCTGCATGATGGATGTGACTAAAATTTGAAGCGCTCGACAACAGTAAGATTTCTTTCTAGATTTCCCCAGCAAAGTTTTGCATGTAACATTGGTTTTTCTCCTGTATTTTTACCATTTTCCAGAAGATTTTGTTACTCATTGTATTTATTAGGCACTTCTCTTTGGCCAGATAGAATATGATTGTGTTGGTGGTTTCAGTTCACCTTTGTGAGCCAGACTGACGTGCTGTTGCAATGCACAAGCTCAACTTTATGGACGTCTGAGTTGATGTCAGAAGACTCATGTTAGCACCATTGTTTTGCTTGTCCTGCATTCATCCATGCTACTGCAGTTTGTGGTGTGTTTTCAGGTGGTTGAACAAGTTAGTTCTGTTGCTTTGCAGTGCAGATGCAGCTCCACAGCACTCTGATTTTTTCTTGGTTGAAATCACTAAATCCAAAGTATTTCCAAACAATGGATGATGATCCGCTTCAAGTGATAGTTCTTCATTGTCTGCAGGGCCAGTCTTTCAATGTAGCATTACTTGTCTGGGAAACTCTGCAGGGAACACCTATGACTGGCCCATGCAGGCGTGTGGTCAGATGCTAATTTAGGAAACACTTGATTTTCTTTTGCTTTACATTCATGCATGCATTCTTAATATCACTCAATATCAAAGTTCATTTAATTGTGGGAAGCCAAAGTTTTGATCAATATTCAAATCTGATCATTTGTGCAGCCCTAAATATACATGTACAAGTGATGGCTGACTGCAGTGGATGACTGCAACCAGACGCTTGGGTCATTATTTCATTGAAATGCTCTTACATTTGGCTAACTTGGAATACTGTTTGCAAACTAGTGATTCTGTATTTCAGCACTTAACTTATTGGAAGCAGTGGAAACTGAAGCTGAAATTACAAAGATATGATTGAAGGTGTAATAAGGCAGGAATGTACAAGACATTTCATATTCCATGAATAATACTGTCCAAATTCTTGCCAGCTAATAAAAGTAAGTCATATCTACACACTACATCTACTACTTTTCCCCTCACTGTTCTCGCTCCTTTTATTCTTCTGAGGCTAAAAATTGCTCATTACTTTTCTGTTCAAAGGACTGAAAGTTGACTCATGTTGCTGAGCAGCCCGCTGGATACAGCATGCCACCACCACCATAGCAGTTAGGGGTGTGTTTCCCACAGAGAGCAGCCATGCTACTCGCTGTGCTGCTGCTAGATAAAAGCGTCCTTTTAAATGGCATGTGATTTTCCCAGAACAACTGCCTGTTTACTTGCAATGCCATGTTCATAGACTCTTAATTGTCTTAACAGCCTCCAAAATGACACTTCAACTTATTTATGGCTTTTTTTTCTAACGCCTCCACCTGCTGGAAAGTTTTCAGACTTTTTGATAAGTGATCTGTTATGTAAGCTCCTCTGCTATTACAGCAGCTTATCAGAATTAAAAGCTGAATCTGTCTGTTGGAACACCTTCACAGTGAATGCTCTTTCTGGGTGCTGACATCTACTCCAGACTTCCCAATTACTGCTTCAACATCCACCCTGGGGATAAGGGCTGAGGTATTCTGATTTTGTCTGCTTATCAGGCCAGGTGCTATTTCATTGCACAACCCTCTGCCCTATATCTGTTAACTCAGTCAGTTTTCCAGTTATGTCAACAGTAGTCCGGCTTTTTACTGGCCCTGAGAGAGCTCTTGGCCCAACAGCATTGAGCCTGATCACACATTTAATGCAAAGCATAGGGAAGGAGCAGATTACCTGCTCCTTAAGTAGCCTGCAGCTCAGGCCCCAGATTCCGACAGCAGCCTTAAAGAAGCGCCCGAGGCTAGCGGTCTCTTTTCTCAATTCCACTTGTCATCACGATGAAGGGCTCTATACAGCTGCTTCTTAAGCTCCTAGACGAGGTGCATTATTTAAAGTGAGCAATGATTCACTCCTCAGGGACCCCAGGAGCCGTGCAAAGTGGCAGAATGGGTCGGGGGTGGTGACGGCAGACTTAATAAATGCACACATTAGCACACTCCATTAGCTTCACCTCTATTTGCTTGTAGTCTCCCACCTGTTTGTCCCACTGTGCTTTTGTCCATTTTAAGTTAATGCAGGCACCTTATGTGGCACATGGATACATTAATCAAACAGGCTGCTCGAGGAGAGACTTTGAGAATGTAATTTTAGATTTAACCAACCTTTTAACTTTTAACTCTGCAAAATGTCTAATGCAACACAACATGAAAACAGCCTCACCAATCGAGCTTTGTGAAGGTTACAGAAGTTGATTGAAATAACTGTTCTGAAAAAAAAAACAAAAAAAAAAAAAAAAAAAAAAATTAAATAACCAAATTGTAAAAAAAAAAAAAAAAAAAAATCCACAACCCATAA
>VUQK01016346.1:0-12892 GCA_015106715.1 Bujurquina vittata
TGCTGTACTTTCTTGCTGTCATCCGGTCACACACATGTGTAAAGCAAATGGACACATTACACACGTTTGCACTTTCAACTGTGAGCTGATTTACTAGTCAGATGATGGGTGTTTGGCTGTGCAAGGCTGGGATTTGGCCCTCCTTCTAACCCAGATGGTTTTTGTGAAGGTTTAAAGTCCGTTCGGTCTGAACTCCAGTTCTGTTCTAGTAGGAAAGGTTATTTTACAGCACCTACTTTCCATCATCCATGCACACACAAAGCAACACACACTTGCACTAGGAGCTTATGATGTATTTCCTCAAAGTTACTCAGGATATGCCTTAATGGGAGCAAGTATAAAAGAAACAATAGCCCCATCACAGAACCCTGGGGGACGCCATAAGAAAGATAAGCACAAGAGGGTCTGAAATCAGAAGTAGCCACATGAAATGATCGTTTAGACAAATGGGAGCTAATAGCAAACGCTGATTTTAATATTAATAATATTCCATAACCTTTAATAATATTACATTTTTTTGTTTATAATGACAACATCAAGGGAACTGAAGAAAAGCATTTACATTTTTCCACCTTTGTTTTAGTCGACTGAATTGACTGTAGATTTAGTCGACTAAATTCTTACTCTAATTAGTCGACTAAAACTAAAATTATTTAGATTACTAATTTATTACTAAAACTAAATTGAATTTTTTTCAAAAAACTATGAATAAAACGAAGTCAAAATTTGTTGTCCAAATTAACACTGCTTTACACCAATCACTGGGCAACTGATCAAAAGAATTTAGAATTGCCATAATTCAGCAGCTGTTTTTTCTATCCGAAAATATTCCAACAGTTTCTGTACACCAACATAGGGTTTTTACTGTAATTTTTGCCGGAAGTACGCGAATGGCGGCACTTTTGAAGTACACTGAGTTGATTTATAACATTTTTGGCAGTAATACTTAATGATAACCTTCATCCATTAAAACTTTGTATGAGGGACTTGTGTATGATGACAATGTTAAACCGGCATTAGCTATGTTAGCTTGCCTCATTCTCAGCCACTACTGTTGTGTTTTGAGCCGCATCCAAATTACATCAAGAGACTACTGCCTGTTGCTATCTCGACTCCACCCACATCGAGGTGGTACACAGTTTCAATGGAAACACAACATGACCACGGCGAGTCATTGTGAGTCGAGTCGACCTGAGCTGAGTAGTTGCGTATGGAACCGCGACTTACAATAGGCCCATTCTTACATTCAGTGTCCCTGCTTCAGCAAGTATCTATGCTAAATTGCATTTAGCAACTGTTAGAAGGTGTAGTGTATGGCAGCAGGATAATATATTGTTGGCCTCTCTTTTGCTCCTCCCTTGAAACAATAGTTTTTCTTTCTCACCTTTACTTTATACTTATGTTTGTTATCTTGATGTTGAGACAGTTTGTTCTCTTTTCTTGATATGCTCCTGCAAAAGCATTTGTTTTTTATCTATTTTATAATTTTTACATCTTTTTGTTACCTTTTCTTTGCAGTTGGGTATGATTTGGAGGTCAGAATTTGTATATTTAGAGAAATATATTGGAAACAAAAAATTGCTTACTTTTCTTCTCAGTTAAGCATGTTAATACTGCCATATGATCTATAGTTATTTGAAATGAGGTCCGGAATTATTTTTGGCTTTGGCCAGTTTCATTTCCATAAAGATGACATCAAGCTAATTTTAATCAGTGCACTGCAACTGTTACTTTGATGTATGCGAATATGACTAAAACAGTGTTTTACATTGAGAATCGGCCATTGAATCTTAATGTCTCCCAAACTGTCACTCTGAAGTTTTATTTCATTAGTGAGAATACAAGAGATTGGAATTGTGTTAAATATAAAATGATACAGCTTTTTTGTCTATCTTTTCTCTTTTTTAGGAATTGGTCAGGGGGTTCCTGTTGTAGCCTTGATCTTTGAGGGTGGCCCCA
Organism: Bujurquina vittata; assembly: GCA_015106715.1. NCBI lineage: Eukaryota > Metazoa > Chordata > Actinopteri > Cichliformes > Cichlidae > Bujurquina > Bujurquina vittata. The sequence goes on from VUQK01016346.1 coordinate 1,960, forward strand.
ATGTGATATTGACTGTGCTGGAATATCTTCAGGAGACCCCCCCTGTCCCAGTGGTCGTGTGTGAGGGGACCGGCCGTGCTGCTGATATATTGGCCTACGTCCACAAGCAGACTGAGGAGGGAGGGTAGGATGAAAACGCACAGATGGCATTAAAATAACACAAATGAAAGCTTGGTCTTCCAACATTCATTCACTTACATTTGTTAGAATTTTCTAGGTAAAATTTCAGTAAAAATTATGCATATGAGAAAAGCAGAAAATGCAGTGTTAACATTAATTAGCATGCCATGAGGAATCCTGCATATGAGTAAAAGAATTTGAGAAATGTCAGTCATTTTATTCAAAATTACGATGTAGTGTTAAAACCATTACAGTTATCAAAGTGATTTCTGAAATTTCTTGCAGTATGATGCTTTTATTGAGAATAATTACTGAACCTATATAGACTGATTTTTTTTCCTCTTTTTTTTCCTATTTCTTTAATTCCTTTTGATGACCATGCTGTTGGTGGCTTTCATCTATATCTGCCATCTATTTTTAACATCTCAACCAGTCTGTTATTGAAGAGTTCAAAATAGCTGAGATGGAGACAAGCGCAGTTAAATGTAATCTATTGAAACACCAATGAAATGTTCACAGACTACTGCAGAATGCTTTTTAGTGAGTCACACATGACCAGTCTTCACTCTAAACATGTTCATACAACATCATTTAAACCCAGTCACTTCTATGTTGAATATCTATCCAAATCCCACTGGGCATTGGTCTGACTTACTGTTAATGCAACAATGTTGTAACAACATTGCCAGATACCTTGTACTCTCAAAGCACTACCCAGAGAAACCCTCAAGAGGTGTGGTCAAATGCCTTCTCCAAGAGAATAAAGAGTTGGTCCAATGTTCTGTGACCAGGACGACAACCACATTGTTTCTCCTGAGGTTCAGCAAACAGATGAACACTCCTCTCCAGTACCCTGACATTGACCTTCCCAGAGAAGCTGCGGAGTGTGATTTACCCCTTTTAATTAGAACACACTCTCTGGTCCCCCTTCTTAAATATGGGAACAACCACCCCAGTCTGCCAGTCTAGGGGCATTGTCCCAGATCTCCACATGATGTTGCAGAGCTGTGTCAACAAAGATAGACCCACAGCATCCAGTGCCTTAAGGAACTCTGGGTAATACTCATCCATCCCAGGGGCCCAGCCATAAATTCTTTAATTACCTCAGTGACCTCACTCCCAGTGATGCGCAAGACACTCCTTCTTCTGGCCTGTTGGTGGGATTGAGGTGATTCTTAAAGTATTTCTTCCACCATCTAACGAGATCTTTGGTTGAAATCAGCAGCCTTCCATCTTCACTATGCACCATGTGAGCAGAGCATGACTTTTCCTTCCTCAGTCACCTTATAGTTTGCCAGATTCCTTTTGAGGCTAACTAAAATTTTTGTTCTATGGCCTCACTGCTTCAGCTACTGTCTGAGCCACATTCTGCTTAGCCTTTTGGTACCTGTCTGCTGCCTCCAGAGTCCCACAGGCTTCCTAAGTCCGATAGGACTACTAGTTCAGTTTGATGGCTTCCTTAATCTTGGCTACCCACCATCGGCTTTGAGGATTCCTCCCATGACAGGCATCAACCACTTTGCAGCCGTAGCTCCATACAACCACTTTGCAGCCATAGCTCCATACAACAACTTTAGCAATGGAGATGCAAAGTATGGTCCATTCGGACTCTGTCCCCAGCCTCCCCCGGAATGCTGTCAAAGCTCTGCTGGAGGTGGGACTTAAAGATCTTGTGTACTGTCAAATGCTCTCATTGCGCTCACTATGTTTGGGTGCGCCAGATCTGTCCAGTCTCCTCCCCTACTACCTGATCCAAGTCACTATCAACTGGTGACCTGCAAGTTGATAAGTGAGGTTTTTCATTCATCGCATGAGCACAAATGACAATCAGGGCCTGTTCCCCAACCTAAAGGTGCAGTGAAATAATCCTTTTGTCCACTGGGGAAAACCCCTAACATACAGGCAGTGAATCTAGGGGATACAAGTATCCCCTAGATAGAGCCTCTTCGAAGTTCCTGGTTAAATTATAGTTTTCCCGGACATGTACTCATATTAGTGGGGAAAGTCCTCCTTGTTTCTCTGTCGGTAACTAATTGCAAAAATGATCGAATGGGGTGGAGTGGAACGCTCTGCGATCTGGAGGAGGGGCAAGATGTGAAATGTCTCATTCAGATTTAAAGAGACCGCACCAATACGAGTTGCTTTAAGACGCGCCTCAGAAGAGGTGTAAAAGAGAGGTCTGTGGAGCTACAATAATGAGGAATTCAGACCAAAGTATTGCAGTTCTACTTTATATAGACCACAAGCGAAGGATTTACATATAAAATTAAAGTATTTAATAGCAAGATATGTGCTCTTTAAGATTAGTAGGGAATACACCCAAGTTATCAGATGAACACACACACGCAGTCAATTTAACTTTTATCTGGGATTTGATTTTACAGTCTTTACTTTTTTTTTTTTTAAAGTTGATTTGTAACTATTGACAGATATTTGATAGAGTTGAAAAAGAGTTTGTTTTTTTTTTGTTTGTTTTTTTTTATCTGGGGGCTTTGATACCAGTGAGAGCAGATATTTCTAATATGGTCATCTCAAGCACAGAACCCACCTTCAACCTTTCTGTTTACAAGCAATTTGTTTTCCTGCCATAAAAGGGGAAATATGGCACAAAATAAAAACTACATAGGTTGACAGTTTGTTTTTACTGTCACCAGTGTTAGCCCAGAAGTTTATGCAAACCTACAATACTAAACCTAAAAAATGAAGTGTAGCACGGGTAATGTGGTGGAATCAAACCCATAAAGCATTTTACACTGTATGCATCAGTAGTGTGACAGTAACCATACTGTACCTATTTGACAGTGGTCTTCCTGACGGAGTGGAAACAGACATCATTGCAACCATCAAGAAAACCTTCAACTTTAGCCAGGGTGAAGCAATTCATCTCTTTCAGACTCTGATGGAGTGCATGAAGAGCAAAGAACTGGTAAACATTCAGTTTTTATTTTTTAATTGCATGTAGTTGCTCTCACTTCTCATTCATATTCATTCATTTTCACCAACAGCGAGGGTAATTAGTGAAGTTAAGAGGGATTAAACAGATGAAACAAATGTATGAAAACTAAAAGCACCAGGAGTAGTGAATGGAGGTGGTTTAGGTTTCAACTCAAGCAGGGGTTTTCAAAGTCTGATGCTGTGTGGCACCCTCACCCAAATCAAACTGAGATTTTACCTCCACCAAAAGACACCCACCATCAAGGAGGGGTTTGGGAGATGTAAGTACAAAGTCTAATCTTACCAAGAAGTCAGTGGGACATAAGCACATTTTTTTGTCACTTTTTTTTTGGTCATTCTTGGAACTGGGATAAAAAAATCTAATCATGATTATTTAACACCATAACTCAACCTTTGAAACAGACATTTCAATGTGACAATAGCTGATTTCACTAAGTAGTAGAAATGATTTCATTGTTGAAATTTAACTTCAGCCATGTGGATAATGTCTGTGGGAGCCTTATAGGTGTTTTTTTTTTGTTTTGTTTTTTTTAAACAGATCACCGTGTTTCACATCAGTTCTGAGGAAAGCCAGGACATTGATGTAGCAATCCTAAGAGCCTTACTTCAAGGTTAGTAAATAACTTATTTCTGGACCTTTTATCCCTTCATTTTCTTTAATAAAGGAGCCAAGAGTGAAAGTCATGTAAAGTTGATTCAGTCTGTTCATGTACTGCAGCCACTGGCATTTGGAGGTTAAGGTTTTGAGACTTTGCAATGTTTTTATTCTGATATAGATATGCTTTGAGAACACAGTTAGCCCTAGTGTGCCCCTTTCTTTCAGCTCTGAGGAGATCATGTTGCTCACATTCACATGGCCTCCTTATTCCAGCAGTCAGTGAGCTCTCTTTCTCAAGATCTTATCCCACTCTTCTCTGTATCCTGTTTAAAAATATTTATCATGTCTTTTCACTACTTATCTTATATAATGACAAAAATGTGTGGGAGAATAATATAATTAAAATATTGTTAAATTGAAATTTAGGCAGTCTTTGTTTCAAGAAACTTGACAAAAGGGAACAAGGTTAGGTGCAACACATCTGTTCTTCTTCATCCACATTCCAGTTTATTTAGACAAAGGGTAGGCATTTTTAAGTGATTACAATTGATGGATATTCAAAGAAAGCAGTTTAGACAATATCCACTCAGGCAAAGATTTGTCAGCCTAAGGTGCTGTTATCTTAGCAAAGCAAATAGCTCACCCATAAAAAGATCTTTGGGTGCAACAGCTCGGTTGCTTTTAAAAATATTGAAGTTTCTTCAGAAATCCTTGAGTTTACCATTAAGATGAATGTTGTGACTTATGTAGAAGAAACATTCTGGTATTTTTATACATGGGCACTATTTTTCCACCTTTTTGGGGCCTAAATACTAATTTAAACCAAAAGTAGCCATAACTGATTTTTTACGAGAGTTTAAAATGTTCCTTCAGACCATCTAAATATCTGTGAAGATCCGACTAATTAGTTGACAGAAGCAAAAAGTAAACGTTCTTTCTACATATTTGATTAATTTCTTAGTTTCTATTTGTATGTGAAATTAAGAAACAAAAAGAGGCTCAAAATTATTTATTTTATTTTATTTTTTTCCCTTTTTACATCCAGACAACATAAATTGTGTGTACTGTGGTCATGATCGTTTAATTCAAATGGCTCTTGAAGTATAATCAGACAGATTAGTGTGGAAGGGACCAGTGGACTGAGCAGGGATTTACTTTGTAGTCTAATCTACTCTGTGGCTGTATTAGTGTGTAATTGACTGTATTACTGTGCTGGGCATGCTCTCCTAATGCCCTCTAATCCTGTGTGTTGGCTAAGAGGAAATACACAGTTAATAAGGCTTTAGTTGCCTGTGAAGTAGTATGTATTTATGTGTTTATACATGACTGTACCTGTGTGTTTCAGGCACAAACGCATCTGCTTTTGATCAGCTGGTGCTGACTTTGGCCTGGGACCGTGTAGACATTGCCAAGAATCACGTGTTTGTATACGGACAGCAGCTCCTGGTATGTCTACATGTTTGTTTGTGTGTGTGTGTCTGTGTGTGTGTGTCTGTGTCTGTGTGTGTCTGTGTGTGAGCCACAACTCCCAGGAATGTTTGCTTAGCTCAGCATTAGCTACAAACCTTTGGACTCGCACAGAATAACTCCAGAATCTCTGTTGACCACAGTTTGTAGTCTGAAGAGCCAGGGGACCTTGCTTGGGCAGCCGCCATGAATTGCTTGTCTTGACTGTAACATGAACCCTATTACAGTTGTCTTCATAAGCAGCATACAGTGCCTTTATTTATTTTATAACTGGAAGACTTCTGGCTCTTGAGTAAATGATAGGATGGATAATATTTATTTATTTTTAAGTGTTTTTTCCCCCTTACATTTGTTTTATAGATAATGACAATGATTTTCTATTAAAAAAAAGCTTCATGAAAGCATGTTTCTTCTGTGTGTAGGTGAGCTCTTTGGAACAAGCAATGTTGGATGCACTTGTAATGGACAGAGTGGACTTTGTTAAGCTGCTCATAGAGAATGGCGTGAGCATGCACCGTTTCCTGACAATCAGTCGGCTGGAGGAGCTTTACAACATGGTACCATCCTATGTCATGTACTAGCCACTAAATCAAAAAGATGATGGATATAAAAGATGTCATTTCAAATGTGTGCTCTTTATATTTTTTTTATTACAGAAACAGCCTCCCAACAACCCAACTCTCCTTCACCTTGTTAGAGATGTCAAACAGGTATTTGGTTTACTTCCCATCAGTTTATATAATCACTTTGACTGATATGAATTCTAATCTTCTTAATCTCTGATCATTGCACTTTTTGCAGAGCCATCTGCCTCCAAACTATAAAATTACATTGATTGATGTCGGCCTGGTTATTGAGTACCTGATGGGCGGGACGTATAGGTGCAACTACACCAGGAAACGCTTTCGAATCATTTACAACAATCTTCATGGAAACAGTAGGGTGAGAAACAGTTGACATTTTTAACATATGTCAGTGTCTCTTTGTATTTTGTTTTAACATGAATTCATCAATGCTGCACGGACCAGACCGGGCATACCCAAACGTGTAGTGAGGGTGCGTTGGGAGAGTCTAGAAGAGGTCCTGGTCCACAAGATCTTCAATTCCTACCTCCGGCAGAGCTTCGACAGCATTCTGAGGGAGGCTGGGTACATTGAGTCCGAGTAGACCATGTTTCACACCTCCACTGCCAAAGCTGCTGTACGGAGCTATGACCACAAGGTGGTTGGTGCCCGTTGTGGCAGTAACCCCTAAACCAGATGGTGGACACGAGATGAAGGGAGCCGTCAAGCTTAGGTTGGCTTGTGGGACTCTAGAGGCAGCTGGTAAGATACCAACAGGCCAAGTGGAGTGTGGCCCTTTGAGTAGCGGAAGCAAAAAAGTCTGGTGTGGGAGGAGTTTGAGATCAGAGAGCAAGATTTTCAACTGTCCTCGAGGCAGTTTTGGGAATGAGTTGGGTAATTCAGGAGGGGTAGGAGCTTCCTGCTCACACTGCGGACCAGTGGGGACAGAGTGCTGCTGACCTCAACTGAGTCAGGCAGTGAAACGAATACTTTTAAGGATCTCCTCAAACCCACTAATACACTTTCTGTAATGGAAGCAGAGTCTGGGGACATGAAGGATGACTTGTCCATCACTATGCCTGAGGTCACTGAAGTAGTCAAAAAGCTCCCCGGTAGCTGGACGGATGAGGGGTGGATGAGAATTGCCCTGAGTTCCTTAAAACTCTGGATTTTCTACGGCTGTCTTGGTTGGCGCTCTTCAACAGTCCTGGTCATGGAACACAATATCAGTTATTTATCCTCTCAAGGTCGTGTTTGGATTTGTGGGAGTTTGCCCAACCAGTCTACAAGTATTTTGTGGGCTTGGGCTTGGTGAAGGCATTTGACCTTATTTCCTTGGGGCATCTTGTGGGAGGTGCTACAGGAGAATGGGGTGATTGACCCATTGCTACGGGCCATTCATGGTGAGAGTTTGACTCCACCAGGGCTGCTTGTTATCACTGATTCTAATCACAACATTTATGGATACACTCTACGTCAGGGGTGTCAAACTCCAGGCCTTTACAAAATGGAGCCTTCGCCACTTGGCTCCACCTAGAGCAGGGGTGTAAAACTCCAGGCCTCGAGGGCCGGTGTCCTGCGGGTTTTAGATGTGTCCCTGATCGAACACACCTGAGTCAAATAAAGAAGTCATTAGCAGGACTCTGGAGAATTTGCTTGCATACTGAGGAGGTAATTCAGCCATTTCAGGTGTGTTGGATCAGGGACACATCTAAAACCTGCAGGACACTGGCCCTCGAGGCCTGGAGTTTTACACCCCTGCTCTAGGTGGAGCCAAGTGGCGAAGGCTCCATTTTGTAAAGGCACTGCTCCTCCACATCGAAAGGAGCCAGTTGAGGTTGTTTGGTCATCTGACCAGGATGCCTCCTGGACACCTTCTTGGCAAGGTGTTTGGGCATTCCGGCTAGAAGAAGCCCCTAGGTCAGACCCAGGACACACTGGAGAGATTGTCTTTTGGGAATGACTTGTCTCCTCAGATGAGCTAGAGGAGGTGCCCAAGGAGAGGCAATTTTGGGTTTCTCTGGTTTGGCTGCTGTCACTGCAGCCCAAACCCAGATAAGAAGCAGAAAATGGATGGATGGATTGATGACATTTTTTGATCTAGTAACTCTGAATATGGCTTCATGTTTTTGCACAGAGGTCTGGGCGGCACACAGCAGGTCCTGGTTTGCGAAAAAGTCATGAGTCTTTTAGCATGCAGGCTGACAAGAAGGAGAAGACGAGGCACAACCACTTTATCAAGACTGCACAACCATATAAACCCAAGGTAAACATGCTTAAAACTGGGAAAGGCTGTTGTGATTAGAAGTCTCTACATGTTGGGAGCCACTTTTAAAAGTACGATCTGTCTCCTAACTTCCATCATTCATTTCCTGTCTTTTGTCAGCTCGAGTCTTCCACTGAGCAGAACAAAAAAAGAAGCAAAGAAGAGATTGTGGACATTGATGACCCAGAGACAAGACGTTTTCCATACCCTTTTAATGAGCTCCTGGTGTGGGCTGTGCTGATGAAAAGGCAGAAAATGTCACTATTCTTCTGGCAGCATGGAGAGGAGAACATGGCAAAGGCACTGGTGGCTTGCAAACTCTGCCGGTCTATGAGCTACGAGGCCAAGAAGAGTGACGTGGTGGATGATACCTCAGAGAAACTCAAGGAGTACTCAAAGTAAGAGTTTCTTTGGCTTTTGATAAATATCAGATATGTATGAAATTCTTTTTTTATGTATCAAGTGTGAACTTATCGTGCTTATGTATCAGTGAGTTTGGAACATTGGCAGTGGACCTGCTGGAGCAGTCATTCAGGCAGGATGAGACTATGGCAATGAAGCTTCTGACCTATGAGCTAAAGAACTGGAGCAACTCCACCTGTTTGAAGCTGGCTGTGTCCTCTCACCTACGGCCATTTGTGGCTCATACCTGCACCCAGATGCTGCTGTCAGACATGTGGATGGGACGTCTGAACATGCGCAAGAACTCCTGGTACAAGGTTCATGTTCCATTTAGATTTTATTTTTGGTAGCAAATAAAGCTGGCATCATTTTGGTGTGGGGTTTAACACTTTGTTTCCAGATCCAATATACAAGAATGGTTTTCAGTACCTGTTTTTTTTAAATGGTTAACAAAAATATGAGCATAAATAAAACCTAATCCTGTGGGGTTATTAAATGATTTGTCAGGGAATAAAGCTTTTATTTTAGGAGTACATTGCATCTAATGAAAATTAGTTACATTTTGTTAAGTAATCACATAATATAAAAACAGAAAAATATTTTAAGTTGTGAAACCGTGCAAAATTGGTACAGTACACAGGTTAGTTTTTGGCTTACAATATGAAAACACTGGATTAAATCAGTGTTTGTAATTCAGATGGCTGTCGCCACAAATATAGCAGCACTCACCCACATGAGTGTGCATATGTCTGCAGGTGATTCTGAGTATCTTGGTGCCTCCTGCCATCCTCCTGTTGGAGTACAAATCCAAGGCTGAGATGGCTCACATTCCTCAGACTCAGGATGACCATCAGATGACCATGGAGGACAGTGAACACAACTTCCAGAACATTGCTGAAGACATCCAAATGGTTAGATTTACTCAGTCTTTGTCAACATTCCCTAGTCATGTATATTGTCTTGAATTCAGCAGAGTAATAAATCCTTGAAAACTTTACGATCAAATCAATAATCAAAGACTTAAATATGAAAAATGGTTCACTTGTTGTAGCTGAGCAGCATTAAAGGCTGTATCTGAGTGTAATAACAATAAAAAAAAAGTGGGAAGACAATACTTATGTAATATTTAGATAATTAAATCTCCTATTTTCATTGTGTAATTTGGGCCTCTGTTTTTTGCAGGATGTGTTTAAGGAGACGAGATCCCATGACCATGTGGAGGCAAAAAGTGACATGGAAACACATGTTCGCTCCAGGAAGCTGCCTTTAACCAGGAAAATCTATGCCTTCTACCAGGCTCCCATTGTCAAATTCTGGTCAAATACGGTATGGAGATTACAGTAAATGCACACACACAAATATGTATCTACATATCCATTGAAGTATCGATTTTTCTGATGATCTTGGTAGAAATCTGAATGAAATGACCAACAGTGAGATATACAGGAGAACTAAGTTGACAACTGCGATCTTTTCAGATGCTTAAATTCTCTTTTTACTAACATTGCTCTAGTTCAGAAATTTCATCTGCAACTGTTCTTTAACTAAAGCCCAGGTACACCCTTATGTCATGGAATCAGATATCAAAGAAGGTTTCTGCCACAACTTTACCTACTCGAGTGGTGCACAGACAAGAGGATAAAGTCTTATAAAGTTAAAACTCCAGCAACGTGTATATAGAAGAAGTCATCAAACAGTAAAGTTGTTCCTGGAGACTTAACTTCAAGGAATCAAACTATGGTGTTTGATACAAGATGCAGGGTACAAGATAGCATTGTGCACATGAAGGCTCATGGAACATAATCACATTAAAATTCCCAATTGAAAACATATAATTAACGCTTCTAGATTATTGGTGAGAAGTCTTTATATGATTTTATTTATTTTCCTTTATTATATCCAGTATTTAGCAGTCAGTTGCAGTTTTGTTGCCCTTTGTATAGGTGATCCCAGAGAGGCAAAGCAATGTGACTCCCTCCACCCCCGTACCTTTTTGTTTTGTTTTTAAAGAAAATAAAAAGACAGCGTTTCTCAAATCAGAGGTCAAGGAGTGCATCTTTCACACACATCTTTCTTTCACTCTTTCCTACTTGTTGTCTTTGTGCAGTGATTATGGAGTTTAGTGGAAACTGTGATCAAGAGGGTGGCTTTTATGCAACTTGACGACCAGAGATTTGTCAAGAATAGGCAAAATTTTGTTATAAGCATATTTTCTTAAATACACTGATAGACATACTGTCAGATTCAGACTCACCTTTCCTCTTAGGCAACAGTGGCATAAATACATAATGTTAGTTCTTAGAAACCTCGGCCGGGAGCTAACCCTGTTGGTTACATTTTCAGAGAAAATGCTTTTTTTCATGCTGTTCAAGACTGAGTGGTGCTCATACATCACTAAAACCACTTACCTACAGAATATAGCCTCTGCATATGCTTATCTACATCTGTTTTAGTTGATTTCATCCCAATTTCAACACATCACTGCACCACTGACTTGCCTGTCACCCATAGTAGAATGGCTGTCCCCCCACCCCCCCCCCCCCCCCCCCCCCCACAACAAAA
>VUQK01016351.1:0-11577 GCA_015106715.1 Bujurquina vittata
GGGGGGGGGGGGGGGTTATGGTGTTGGGGTGTTTTTCAGGAGCTGGGCTCGGCCCCTTAGTCCAGTGAAAGGAACTCTGAATGCTTCAGCATTCCAAGACATTTGGGACAATCTGATGCTCCCAACTTTGTGGGAACAGTTTGGGGATGGCCCCTTCCTGTTCCAACATGGCTGCACAGCAGTGCACAAAGCAGCTCCATAAAGACATGGACGAGCCAGTTTGGTGTGAAAGAACCTGACTGGCCTGCACAGAGTCCTGACCTCAGCCTGGTAGAACACCTTTGGGATGGATTAGAGACTGTGAGCCTTCTCTCCAACATCAGTGTGTGACCTCACAGATGTGCTTCTGGAAGAATGCTCAGAAGTTCCCAGAAACGCTCCTAAACCTGTGGAAAGCTGAAGCTGTCATAGCTGCAGAGGGCCCACATCATATTAAAGCCTCTGATTAAGGATGGATGTTACTCAAATTGAGGACAGATGAGCGAATATTTTTGGGGATGTAGTGCACTTTTGACTGGGTCCTGCCCCTAAACTTTAAAGCTGAAACTGAGTCTTAACAGTAAATTAGATGTAATTTGGAAAAAAAAATAGCTTTTGGTTTGTTGTCTTCACTTTTCAAATTTTCTCACTTTATGTTGCTGAAAATGTCAGCCAGCCATCCACCACTCTCAGAAAATGCCCTTCCTCTCAATGTTCTCACTGTAGAGGTGTAAAATCTCGCAGAGTAAAAGTACAAAAACACACACAAACACACACACACTCATGGTTATAGACACAAAGACATAGACAGTTACAACAGAAACACACCTAAGGGCTCCCAAGCACTGAACACACCCACACACACACAATTCCCCATGCGCTGCTTGTACTAGCCCTGCTTCATCCCCTGTGCAGCCTCTGAAAGCCATTAGTTTGAAATGGATATTTTACCAGAAAGGCAGAAACAGCAAAGAGAGTGACAGTAAGAGAGCGAGAGGGAGACTCATCTTTGGTCATCAGCAATTATCTTTTATGAAAGCTGCCAAATGGGAACAGGGGATAATTGGCCGCAGCCCCCTTCACAGAAACATACATTTCCCTAATTGCGTATAATTGTGAAGTGAGTTCTTGGCGTGGAGGACGGAGGTAATTGCGGAGGGCCGCCGCGTTTGTCCTGACCGCTAAAGGAGTCCTCAGCCATTCATGAAGCCTCTCAGAATGTAATGGGAAACACACACATATACATGAAAGCAGCTCCCCTGGACAAAGATGGATGTTCATTCAAGTATATAAACACACCGCTATGCATGCCTTTCAATACACACAAGGATAAGCACACCTGCTAAAGCACGTACAGGTACATGCTCACCTGTCATTGTGCACACTTGATGTACACAAAGAATATGAGGCAAGGAGAGACTTTTGGTTCCTTCCCTCACCTCTCTCTCACACACACATGCATATCTATTTTCTACTTTTAAATTGTACCAGAGTGCTGAATCAGCACAAGAAATAATTTACCAGGAACATTTTAGTTTAAGTTTAGCTTCCAAAGTATATCTATCATTCAGAAATAAGCGACCCTTTTAACAAATTGCCTGCCTTTTTAATGGATAGTTTGGGATTTTTTTTAAAAAAGCAGACCTCAGGCCTGTTATTGTACTGATGAATTTAAAGCACTTTGGAGAATAAAAGCTTTCAGTGACGGGAGGTACCGGGGATAGCATAGCGTAACTAGAGTAGCCAGTTTGTGTGTCTTGTCCCTATTTCACAACAATAGTGACTCTCCTTCGCTGACTGGAACCCTACAGCGAGGTTGTCAGTAACCAACAAGTTTATTTCATTTTTTATTCTTTCCAAAAACTCCAAATGGGGAAAAACTTGAAGCGTCTCCTCAGAAGTAGCAATCAGTTGCTTTCTGTAGTCATAAGTGGACTCCCCCATCAGACCTTTTTTTTTTGCCTGCGTTTGTCAGATTAAAATAAGCCCCGGAAACAAAACAAGCCTTCACTTTTATGTCTTTAAATGTCTTTTGTGTTTCCAGCTCCTACCAGCTCGTCGTCAAGGAGGAGCGCAAGTCCAAGACCCGCCGTGCCGCATCTGAAGCCCCCGAGTGTTTTTCAGTCCCAGTCAGCTTCCGCAACGCCTCCATCTTGGACTCACCCTATTACATCGCCGCTGAATTACCGCCATCCAGCCTCACAGTGGTGCAGCCCTTTACTGTGGGGGACAACAAGAGCTACGGCGGCTTCTGGAATCCTCCGCTGTCACCTGCCAAGAGCTACAGCATCTACTACCAGGCCATGAGCAGAGCCAATGGGGTGAGTCTCAGCTCTCTGAAAGTATCCATTATAACAGCAAAGAATATTTTTCACAATTTCCATTTGGCAAAATAAGATTTGGTCATTAAACCCAAGACAAGGGGAGGACCTGCAAACTCCAGATGGTGGATTTGAACCCACAACCTTGTGAGGCAGCAGGCACAGTATTGTTTAACGAGTGAACCATGCAAATGAAAGCGTATAAGATAAGTGTTCCCTTTGTGGATGTGGGTGGACCGATCAACTATTTGGACTGAGTTTTGCGGGGGCTGCGATGATGTCTTTGGAAATGGACATCAGGACTGAGCGCAGGACTCGCAAACAAAGCAACCTCATGGTGCCTTCCAGGAAATGGAAGCTTACCAATAAAATACAACTCCAGTTTTATTAACAGTAAACTAAAAATCAGACAAATCTTCTGATTAATTATATTGAAGGGCAAAACACAGCAATGGCATTCACTGAGGACGTTTTATAGACAGGCAGAGGCGGGGGTTGCTTCTTATCTGCAGGAGGACAGCTCTGATTTTACACCGGATCATTAAGAGGTCACAAAGGTTTCACTGTAATGCAAATGATGCACGACAGCTGAACACGCACCAAAACAAGAAAAGCAAAAATCCCTCATTTTTGTCCTAAAGGTTGGGAAAATATAAAGCAGTCAGTGTTTACCCCACAGAGCACCATGTATTGTGGTAAAATCACACCCAGGCATAGAGACTGATGTTTGGGCTGGGCTTTGGAAGTCTCCTTCTGTGGGGGCGAGAGAGCTGTTTGAATGGTCGGCTAATGTGCAGCGAAAGAATCCGCTGTAATGCTAATGATCCGCAAAGGTAGTTTTTGCCTTTAACCTTCCTGGAGCTACTGACCAGAGATGTGCAATCCATACGTTGTTAGTGAAATTAGCATCAAGACATCTGTGTATTACTGCCGGTCGGCTCCTGAATCACCCGGTTCCTACTGAACCACGAATCTGAGGTCTCCATTAACCCGGATCATGTGAGTCCTCTGACTGTACAAAAGGCGAGTGAGTGAGAGCGCATGGCGGAGTATCGGAATTAGTGGAAACATCGTGCATCCAGGTGATTCAGCTGAACCGGGGAGCAACTCAAGTGACCGAAGTGAACCGGATCACATTACTGAGTGAGTCAGATTAACCCGAGTCCGTAAAATGAGCCGAGTCTACCATCAACACTACTGCATGTATGTGCACAGCCTCTACTTTATTTGATTCAAGCAAATATTAATATTTTACAGAATCGTAGAACATCATGAGTCTATCATAATTATAGAACCCATCCATCCATCCATCCATCCATTCTCTTCCGCTTATCTCGGGCCAGGTCATGGGGGCAGTAGCCTAAGTCGAGACGCACAGGCTTCCCTCTCCCCAGCCACCTCCTCCAGCTCATCGGGAGGGACCCCAAGGCGTTCCCAGGCCAGCCGAGAAATATAGTCTCTTCAGTGTGTCCTGGGTCTACCCCGGAGCCTCCACCCGGTGGGGCATGCCTGGAACACTTCATCCAAGAGGTGCCCAGGAGGCATCCTAGTCAGAACTCCTGAACTTGCTCAGGAGTTCTAGAACTCCTGAGCAAATTTAAAATGCATGAGTATAGAGTGTAGCAAGCTGTAAATGAATGCGCTTCCATTATCACTACTTTCCCTAGTGGGCCCTCTCACTGAGGGCAACTCCAGACTGGTTCCAGAGCCCAGGCCATGCGTTGAGGTGAGCCTGACTATATCTAGCTGGTATCTCAACCGCACACACTAGCTCAGGCTCCTTCCCCACCAAAGAGGTGTCATTCCTTGTCTCAGTACCCAGTCTCCATAGCCGGGGATTGGTCCGCTCTTGGCCACCGCACAATGCAGCCAACCTCTACGGCGCCTGCCTGTGGTGGGCCTACAGGAAGGTGGGCCCATGCGTCCTCTTTGGGCTGTGCCCAGTTGGGCACTGCATGCTAATGCCTGGCCACCAGATGCTCCAGGGTGGGACCCCGGTAATCCTATCCTATCCCATCCCATCCCATCCCATCCTGTCCTATCCTATCCCAGGCAAGGTAAACAGTTCCCTTGATGATTCTTCCATAGGTACTACCCCCCCCTTTTTTTTGCTACATGCCAGTCACTAATATCACAGCAGGTGAATGAAGTTAGAATAGATTTGTAGACAGAGTTGTGCAAGGGTATTTTTAATGACCCTCACACGCCTGTAGTTTAATATACAGAAGGTTATGTGTTACCTTCTGAGAATAAATAAGTAAAATAAATAAAAGAACACGATTACAACCACCTCTGGGAAACCCCACTCCGAGCATTCAGCTGTTGTCTATTTGCTGCCCTTTTTGTTTGGTAATTATAGCGTCTGCAAATACAGCAACACCTCGCCCGCCTCCCACCACTCATGTCCTTCTCATAACTCATTCACAACTTCAACTTGGCTTTTGAATTTCCATAATACTCTGAACTCCTGTGGGGGTTATTTTAATTTTCCACCACCGTAACCACAGTAACTCAGTTTGGAGAGTGAGGCCGGCTGAGCCGGCTGACTGTTGTGATGTAATATCCTCCTCCAGAAAGCAGATTCCCCACAATGCACTCATATGGAGGAAGGCTGTGTGCGCGCGTGTGTGTGTGTGTGTGTGGGAGGGGGGGATTTTTGCATGGCTGAACAACTGTGACTGTGAGCAGATGAGTATTCATTTAAAAGTGTGAATACGTGCTTGTATGTGTGTGCTTTGTATACCTGTATGTGCAAACCCTGAATCCAGTCACGTCACAGTTCCTCACTTGATTGGATCTCAGTCAATCCAATCAGTTTTAGGTTTGTTTGGGTCGCAGATTGGAACATTGTGAGGTGCTTAGTGGTTCAAAAGTAAATAAAAATGCATCTGCGTGGTCACCTTGACCGAGGTGATTTCATTAGGGAACCAGGCATAAAAATAGGCACACGTTGATAAAACCTCATTCTTTATTTTTTATTTTACCTGATTTCTATTTTTTTATTTTACATTTCAAGTGATTGCAATGGCCAGAACGGTCTACTGATTTTATTTTCTCGGACAGAAAAAGATTTGCTGCAATCCCGTAAATTTTTAGTGAGTAAAATTTATTACCCTGAGTTTGCATGTCAACATGACATCCAAACTCATAAACAGGCAGTAGTTATTACTACTTTATTACTTTATCAGTATCCATTGGTGAGACCACCCTCATGGGCTTCATGTTTCTCCATCTTACATGGTTGTGAAGGGCACATCATGTCTCTCATACACCACCCGTGCACGCAGGCGCATGCCCGGACAGACACACAAAAATAAAGGTCTCGAGTCAGCAATTGTGTTTTTAGAGCCACACTGGCTACTGAGAAATTAAACTGGCCTGCAGATTCACTGTGGACGGCTATCAACGGACCCTGAGATGACTGCTGAGCCACACTGCTGCAGAAAGAAGAATGTCAGTATTTGTATAATTTGTTCAGTAAATTCTGTGTCTGTCGTATTCAGTGAAAATGATAGTTTGTCAATCAAGGATTTAAGTTATCTGCAGCCCTCACAAAGTCCTGTGATTTCCTTCATTCCCGTGCTGTGTCAGTCATTTTGTAGTGTAGGTGTCACTTTTATTCTGCAGCGATAGATGTCTCATATTGGAAAGAAACTCCTCATTTACATTTTAGAGGACTTGGCTCATTTGTCGTAGTTTGATCCCATGGATGAAAGTCTGTTTCTCATTCTCTGCCTGCCTTGGATAAGCCTACTATTTTTTCCTCCCCTCCGAGCTCCACCTGTCCATCAAGGAGAATGTCTGTCCTCCATCGTTTTCCTTCTTTTTCTGTCACTATCTCTCTTGAGGACATTTAGAAGAAATTGTGCTCTCAATCCACCCACTCTCCATCTCTTCATTGCTCGCTGCAGTTTTTTCATCTAATAGGAAAACAATCGAGTTATTTTTTTTAAATCTTCTACTCTTCTTTCCCAAATTCTCTCCATCTTTCTATGTCCCATCCCTGTGTCTACTCTTAGCTCTTCTCTTCTTCATACACACACACACACACGCGCGCGCGCACACACACACACACACACACACAAATATAATATTAATACAGGATGATAAAATACTGGAGGAAGCCAGTAAGGATAAAGACAAAAAGTGATATGGGAGGGGTAGGGTCTGTTGCACAAAAAAACAAAAATGACCTTTGACCCAATATATTCATATAACATTTAGCTAAAACCACAATGTCTTCTTAACCAAGTTCTCTTTTAGAAATCTTCACAGAGGAATCAGTGCGAGCACAGTGATGCATGTTGACCTCCTCCCCGTCGTTCAGCACAATTTTATTTACATCGCGCCAACAGTCGCCTCAAGGCGCTATCCTTAAATGTGCAATTTAATGAATTCAAAAGCACATGTTGCCTCTGAGCAAATATCAGCCACCAGTTATGTTTAACATTATGGAAGAGATACACTTCATTTCAAGGATTAACCATTCCTTCTACTGGCAAAGGAGAAGGAGCTAAAGATGTTACATTATAGAAAGGTTTGGCGGGACAGAAAGATTACGCCCAGGACGGTTAAATTTTTAATGTAGAAGCAGAGCAAAAGAAGCTGCAATGAGAATGAAAGGAAATACATAAAAAGTTAAATAATAGGTTTAAAGGAGAGCACCTGAGAAAGGTCTCACAGTCATCTGAACCAAGTTTTACTTGTCAACATACATGAAATCATCTGCGGATAAAAATGGATAAAATACAGGATGTGAACTTTGGAGGACATCTATGGGAGGACAGATGAAGATGAAGGACTTTGGAGACTCTGGGGGAGAGAGGCAGGGAAGGTGGAACTATTTGAGGAAAATGGCAAAGGAGGAGGAAGTAGAATGCAAGAAGAAATGGGGTGAGAAATGGCACAAAACAAAAGTAAAGTGTGACAAACATGGAAAAACATGCCCTTCTGCAGCGTGAGAAATGCAGCCAGACACCTTTCTTGACAAGTAAAAAGCCTCGGGGGCTGGCCAAGGTGCTCTGACAATCAACGTCGCACGCACGCACGCACACACACACACACACACACACACACACACACACACACACCGAGCGAGCCTCAAAGTGAAGATTTTGCAGAGTGTAGGAGAGAGATGGAGAGATTTTACCAAGTGACAGTCAGTGTCAATCAAGATGCTCTCAGATGACTCAAAAATCCCTAAATGCACTTTTTCTGTGTGCGCTAGTGTGTGACTAAGACTCGCACACTTTCTTACATTTGGTTTGTGGGCTAGTGTGTAGGAATCTTTGCACACCAGGTCTGCCTGTATGTGATGGACTCATTGGGATACCGTTCAACAACAGGCCTTGTTCGGACTGAACACTGAGCTGCAACGTGTGTTCGCCTGTTTACCTGAACTCACACAGAGAGAAGAAGTCCTGCTAGTCGGAACACTTAGCCAAGCAAACGGGGGGGGGGGCAAAGATGGAAAGATAGATGGATGGAGAGCGAGCTCACCCACACAGCAGCTGCATCTCACTTGCACTCTTAGTATTCCTGTCAGCCTCTACAACGTTAACTACTGCACGCACAGAAATGAACACTGCGTCTCCATCGTAAACACCTCAACCCCCCTTCTGGTCCACAAACGCTCTGCACAGAGGCAGGAAAATAAATTGCCCTTATATTTATTAACTTTGCTTCTTATAACCCACTGAGGTTCAGTCCATTAGCATGAGCCAAGCTGGGGCAGTGTTTCTGTCCACAGTGATTGAATCCACAACAACCGAGCCTCTAAATGAACCTTAGACGGCTACACTAGGATCAGTTTGTAAAGACTCACAATTCATTCAGCAAGTGATGCATTTCACTCTTAGTGCAATGCGCATATCAAAGACTGCCATTTGAAAAAGGCTTAATCATAGACAGTTTCAAAGATGTATGTTACCACCAGGATGTCACCCATTGGTTTTTTTTGAAGCCTCAGTATTTTTGGACATCGCCTGACCATGTTGGGTTTTTTTGTAGCCACAAGTTATATTTGGATGAGAGGGTGGAGTGCTAAGGTGTCAGCTAATTATAGCAAGCTTGGTTATAATAAGCTGCATCCATGAATGTTATGGGTTCATTGCGCAGACATAGATACCTGCTAAGTCAGGGACTAATGAGCCATCACTCACCAAGAGTGAAACTCAAACTTCTTGGGTGGCCTTTACCACACAGAAAGCCGTATTGTCAACCAGATTATTCCACTAAAGGGCTCCAAAAGGCGCCAACACCAGCAGACATCTGTTAAGCTGCCTGCATCCCTACCTTCAGTATCCAGGTTAGAGTGTAATGATGGGGGGCACATTTCAAACCCCTGTGTGCTTACAGCTCTGGAGGTTGCTCCTGGGGTGCTCAATACTTTAGCAAGAGATGCTTATTATTATTCTTTACTGTACGTTTAGCTATAGCCTAGCAGTGGTGTTTCTGCAGAAGAAAAAAAAACTGTATATACTAATTTATGCATCACGGCAATAAAGTGGCCTCACAATACTAGCATCTTTGTAGCCACTAGAAGGACTACTAAAATATTTCTACACAATATGCACAATGCTAAGACCCAGAAAGAGCTCATGCTTTATTTTGAGAGAATGTCACTGCAGCAGCGTAGGAATGCTACGAGCAGCGCTGAGCTCGCTCATGTAAATCACGTTAGCGTCTGTGAACATCGTATATTGAGCATTGCCACAGCAGACGTCGGCTGTGAATTCACAGTGGTAATCATGTGACCCTGAATACCTTTTACAGATTCCTATCTTTGAGATGCTTTCATAAATTGAGTGTCCACTTTGATTTTTTTTTTCAAAGAAGCTTTTGTTCAACCTGTTCAGTATTTCCAGTAGCTGCAGCTTCTACGGTACCTGCAGGTTTCTATTGAATAACAAGGATTTTTATTTGGGATTTTTTTGCCATTGGTACACAAGTATTGGTCTGGTGAAATCTTTTTTTTTTTTTACTCCTTCAAATCAGTTTTTCTTACCTGCTATTTCCACCTATTTACTGAAGAGTACACTGATTGTTCTTAAAAGCCAGTTATTGCATGTCTGTCATACATTCATCATCAGCATCCTGCAGGTTCCTTCAATTAAATTATGCACAGAGACAAATGGGGGAAACAGATATATAAGACAATAAAGCAGTGGAGCAGCCAGGAATTCATTATTGAGACAGACAGATGGGCAGATGGAAAGGAGACAGACGTAGCAGAAGCAGGTGTGTTTCAAGATGATCTGTCATCCGGCTGCATGGATCCATCCATATATCTTTGTAATCATGACAATAAAATTAGCAGCATAAGTTAATGGTCTGCTGAGGGTTAAATACTCAAATACCAGCATGTAGATTAGATAGAAGGCAAAGCAGGATTCATTAAAGTTACTGTAAATTGACTTTTTGAGTTGGGGCCAACTGAGCTGCAAGTTGCTACCACCATTTGTACTACCATTTGTTACAGTGTGTTTAAGTTCTTTATGTTTTAAAATTGTGTTCCAATTAAAACTTCTTGCATTAGATGCTTCAGCCTCTTTGTTTGCTTGGAAAAAGATCTAAAAAGTTGTACTCTTATATTTAACAGCAGAAATGAGTCGAGGCCTTGGAAAGCATCTCCTCTGCTTAAACAGGCTGTCTTGTTTCTTGCTGCAGGAAAAACATTCGCCATAACTTCAGTAAGGCCCAAAAGTACAGGAGCCTGTGTGCTGGGACGGACTCTAACTGTGAGACAGGTTTCAGTGCTGGTAGCTGCTGGAGTCTTTGTCTTTGATGAAGACAAATGGGCCAATATGCAAAAGAGGCCAATCTCTCTGTGACACGTGGGTGAGATGGGAGCACTTTCCAGTGACAGCACACCATAGAAGAGGGAAAAGAGGAAAAGACGAGCAATGAAGGAATGAGCTGGTTTGAAAGACAAAGGTTGAGAGACAGCTTGTGGCATACCTGGATATACTAATTCGGTGATTTGCAGGTTGTAACATGTCATGTCAGACACATTGATACATTGTTAATTTTATATTGTTTCATATATTTGTTCTTTT
This sequence comes from Bujurquina vittata, assembly GCA_015106715.1. Lineage (NCBI taxonomy): Eukaryota > Metazoa > Chordata > Actinopteri > Cichliformes > Cichlidae > Bujurquina > Bujurquina vittata. Next base: position 10,358 of record VUQK01016351.1, read on the forward strand.
CTGGGTTAACTATTGCTTTAGAAAATGATGTCATGGTCTGGCTCAAGAGCCATGGCACGTAATGGACACAACTTGAACCAAATTTGACCAATTTATTAACCAAATAAAGAAAAAACATAATTAATATTATTAATATTGTTTTTCAGTGTTGTCTTTCAAAGAGAAACCTGGCCAAGAGGGCATTAAAAGTTACAACAGATAAATCAAATCACTCTGAGGCAGGATTTTTCCAATTTTAGAGATATTTGGCAAAGGCCAGAAAGAAGCCCTACATTTTGTTTAATGTGTGCATTGAAGGATAAATCTTGTCTCCAGAATTCCTCACAGTATTTCTGGAGGGCAAGTTTAAGCTATCCAGAGTATCTGGTTAGACACAGTTTCTATGATTTTTAGGGCAGAGTACAATAACCTCAGTTTTATGTGAATTTAGATCCTAAAAATTAATTTAATTTAATTCAGTTACACTTATATAGTGCACAAACAAACAAACAATTGCCTCATGGTGCTTTATATTATAAGGTAAAGACCCAACAATATTAGAAAAATTTGAGGTCATCCAGATCTTTATATCCTTGACAGTTCTGCAGTTTAACTAATTGGTGTGTTTCATCTGGCTTCATACATAGATAAAGTTGTGTGTCATCTGCATAGCAATGAAAACGTGTGCTATGCTTTCTAATAACAGTGCCTACGGGAGGCATGTATATTGTAAATAGAATTGGTCCTAGCACAGGACCCTGTGGAACTCCATAATTAACCGTAGTGTGTGAAGCAGACTCCCCATTTATATGAACAAATTGCAGTCTATTAGATAAGTAAGATTCAAACCACTGCAGTGCAGTACCTTTAATACCTACAGCATGCTCTAATCTCTGTAATAAAATGTTCTGGTCAACAGTATCAAAGCTGCACTGAGGTCCAACAGGACAAGCACAGAGATGAGTCCACTGTCAGAGGCTCTAAGAAGATCATTTGTGACCTTCACTAATGCTGTTTCTGTGCTGTGATGAATTCTGAAACCTGACTGAAACTCTTTAAATAAACCGTTCCTCTGCAGATGATCAGTTAGCTGTTTTACAACTACTCTTTCAAGAATTTTGGAGAGAAAAGGAAGGTTGCAGATTGGCCTATAATTAGCTAAGACAGCTGGGTCAAGTGATGGCTTTTTAAGTAATGGTTTAATTACAGCCACCTTGAAGGCCTGTGGTACATAGCCAACT
>VUQK01016352.1:22126-35577 GCA_015106715.1 Bujurquina vittata
GGGGGGGGGTGGGTGTGGGGGGGGGGGGGGGGGGGGGTGCTCTCATAAGGGTCAGAATTTCCTTCCGTTTTAACCAGATTAAAAACTGGAACTTTAAGACTTCATTGTTTCCATGAGGTGAACTCATTAGTAACACTATACAAAAATGTAATATTCTTGCAGACACCAAAATTTCAAAATCTTCAGAGAAAATGGACACTGATGACCTCTTGCACAAACACAACATGTGTGTGTCAGGTAAGCTCACTCTTGATTTGGACCCCTAAGCATTTGTAGTAAGGTAACCTGTCCAATGTGGTAGAAATATCAAAGTTACTTGGGTGCCACTATAACTATAGCCTGGGTTCCACCCCAGACATTTCCTGCATGCCTCCCTCACTTTCTCATGACTTTCCTGTCTGCTCTCTACTATTATCAAAGCAAAGCCTAAAAACACCCTCCAAAAGAGTTCCTTATGAGTAATGTTCACACCTGCAGTCCAACAGTCTTCTTGGTATCCTTCTTAGCTGATAAAGCCCGTCCAATGCTGCCTGTAAGTTTGTTAGAAGAACTTTCTGCCTTCTCATCATCCTCAAATAGCTTCAGCAGCAGATCAAACTGAAATGGGCATTTTTAAGAGAACAAAATAAAAGTAGTCAGTGAACAGCAGATGGCAGTATTTTCAATACCAACGAGTGAGTGTACTTCCTTCAATAGTTGTGCTTAAACAATTCAAGGGTGTGTGCCCATAAACTTACCACATTTGCTCTTGGCAAAGTGATGTTGTAATTAAACTATACTGAATACATTTTTACACTTGCCTCCACAAAATCTGGATATGAGCAGAAGTGTGAAGATAATAAACTACATAAGTTCACCTTGCTCATTTTCAGCACATTTATCTGTTCCTCGTTGACTGTGTCCTTATTTTTCTCCAGGAAGCTGGCACACTGATACTCCACCTAGGCATAAAGGACCAGGTCAGACTGTGTTCTTTGAATAAAAATAAAAGAGCAAAAAAGCAAAGTGCAAAAGTCATATTCAGGCAGACGCTGAAGCACACTGAATAATATGGTTCCAATCAACAAAATCATCAAATATTTGTGGTTAAGGCATGGATTCTGACTTTGTAGACAAATTATAACTTCACAGATTTGAACTCTTTCTTAGTAAATATGAGTCATCATTCCACGCTGCTTGTTCTGTTCAGGGCATGGAGAGCTGGAGCTGATCCCAGCACACATTAGGCAAAAGTGTGGCTTATGGAGTAGTCAGTAGTCTATCAAGTCACATGTACACATATTTGCACCCACAAGCATTTCAGACTTCACTTGACAGAGCTGGAGAAAACCCATGCAGATAATGAGTCATCACAGAAAGATCCCAAATGTTTTATGCTGAAGCAATGACACATTAGCGACATTTCACCTTGTCAGCAAAGTGGTGGATGATGAAAGCTGTATTCGATAACCTCGGTTTTTCAAAGTGAGCATTCTGCTTCAGGAGGGTGTTGTACAGTTTCTGTGCCCATGTGTCATCAGAGCCTTTGGGCATCTGTGGAAAGAGGAAGAGGTGACACATCAGTTAGTCATGGCATTACTCATAACCTCTGAGCACAGTGGAGAGCCTGAGAAGCAGCTGGACGGACTTCTGGTAGAAGGAAAAAAATAAAACAGAAAAGATATTTTACCTTACACTCCTCATCTAGAAGGTCCAGGATGCCCAGCTTGGCCTCAATGAGATTAATGCAAGGCTGGTTGTCATAGAAGTCAATGAGTGTCCAAGGAATTTCCTCCTTCATGTACTCCTCTTGCTCCAGTTTGAAGACATGCTGGAAAGAGTAGGAGCTAAATATCACTTACTGTATATTCAGACCAAAAAACTAACATTATAGGATTATGAGTTCATTTGTTGTTGTTGTTTTTTTGTTCTTGTTAATATTGTTTAAAATAAACAGATTTGTAAAAAACATATTGAGGAGAAAAGTACACATACCAGGTTGAATTGTTGCTGAAGCTTTTCATTTGCATAGTTGATGCAGAACTGTTCGAAGCTGTTGACATCAAAAGTTTCAAACCTGAAGAAAAAAACAAGTTTAAATTCAAAGCAACATATCTGGTGTCCTGCAGAACAGCAGAGTGTTCAAAAACACACCCGTAAATGTCGAGGACACCGATGAACGAGTGTTGCTTCACTGTGGATCTTAATGCATTGTTGATACTGCCCACAACCCAGATGAAGAGTCTGGCATAAATGTGTTTTGCTAGGGCATCTCGACCAAAGATGGCATCCATTTTGGAAACAGATTTAACATAGGTTTCCAGAGTCGTCTTGAGTTTCCGGTGACATAACCAATGGGCCATTTCTTCGTAAGGCACCCCCATCAGGTCACAGAAAATCATCAGGTGGGCATCATCCTGCTGAAAACCCATGAACAACATTGATATGACAAAGACCTATACATCCTCAAAGCAGCATCCATGCGTGTGTGTCATGGAGAAAATACTGTTTACCTTTATGCTGCATCTGTCTGCTGACTGATCTTGCACCTCCACATTGCTAAGATGGAGAATAGCTGACAGAATTTGGTAAATTTCCATTTGATCACTTTCTCCAATTCCTAAAATTGAAACAACAAACGAGGATCAATCATGTGAAACAGTCCAAAAATAAAACCACACACGGGTGACAAATTTAAGGTAAAGCCTGAACCCTTAACCCTGACACTGAGGGGATGTGGAGGTTCTGTAAAGTAGTACAAGCATGCCCTAACAACGTTGGCAGTTGTTTGTGTTTGTGGAACTGAACAGCTATAATATTTTACTGTGCATGGGTCAAACAATTTATGGCCATCCAGAAATACCTCCTGTACATTTTCACTCTTTCCCAGTAATACTCAGATCACTCCATCATGAACGTGTACATGTAAAGCTTATTGAAACACAGCTAACGCTCACCTAACAGGGAGAAAGACCTCCTTGTATTGCACATCTCTTTGGCATCATTTACTCCATGTATGACTGGGCTCTGACCCTGGTTAGTGAAGTGGAAGTCATCTGCGCAACCTTACCTCATTAAAGAAAGAGAATACAGTGTTATTAATACAGACAATCTGCAGTGGCAATATTTTATTTACGCTAAAAGGAAAAGTACTATTTTAGAGAATCGCATACCTAACCTGAAGGCTTTGAACTCTGGTAAATGTGAAGAGGCACACAGCTGATAGAATATGTGGTAGTTCCTTTCTCCATGGGCCTAAAGTAGTGGAAAGAGATGTAACACTGTAACCAGGAAAACCTACCACAAAGAAAATACCCAGTGATCTTTAAAAAAAAAAAACACACAAACATCTTTCCCAGGCAGCTCAAACAGTGTGTTATGTTTTTTGCTACTACACCGCTACACCTGTTAATCGCATTGTTGCACAATCAATCAATTCACTGGCAGGAGAAACACAACATAGAAAGACAGAAGAAAGCCTCTTAAAACATGCAAGTAAAATCCATATAAATCCAATTTACCTGAAACACAACTCGAGACTTTTCCAATAAGTAGGTTCTCATGTTAGCCCCAGTTATACAATGCTTCATGTCAAATCCGATCTCTATGTACTTCCCAAAGCGGCTGCTGTTGTCATTCCTTGTTGTCTTGGCATTCCCAAGGGCCTAAATAAGAATAATAATCACAACAATAATAATATAAGACCTCTATAGGTGCTTTGACAGAGTGTAAACTCAAGACAAAATAGAAACATTCAGGCCAGGGTGTGATCTGTGAGGATAGTAGTTTGTAGAATTATCTTTGAGGGTCTTGTAAAGCATCTGCTGCTCTGAGTCCTGTTCATTGTTATGCTCAAGTAGTCTATTATTGCTTATTGGCATACCAAAAAGCCATGCATGCATCAAAGTCAGTCAGGACCAGGATCAACCCACCCCACTCGGTGTTATTTCTACTGTGAGAGGAGTGCTCATACTAACAGTGAAAGGGTATTTCTAAATTTATTGTTGTTTCACTATAGATTGTTTCAAGTTGCAGCACTTAAAACCAGAGGAGAGGACAAATTTCGTCACCGTCCGGGATAAAAATAATTCAGCAGAGGTAGGGACATGTAGACCAGAGGTAAGGAAAGGAACATACACCCTGATTAACACCGCAGTTGCGATTAAATGAAATGAAATAGTTAATGAGTTAAAACAACAGAAAATGGGGCACAAAACTGAAAACAATGATATATATGTGCACATAGGTATATAATATAAATAATTCTAATATCAATATACATGCAGGTATTTAGTAACTTTTATTTTCTATTTTTGCCTTTATTTGGTCTTCAGTCTGAAATGTTACCTCCATGATGGGATTGGATGCAAGAACTCGCTCCTCCACACTGGCCTCCCCGGAGGAGCTGACTGTGGCAAAGTAACGCATGGCATATTTAGCAGAGACAGTTTTGCCAGCCCCGGACTCGCCACTCACTATAATGGACTGATTTCTTTCATCCCTGCATAAAAGTGTGATAACATACAGTAAAGGCAAATCTCCATTTTCCTGGCTTTAAAATGTAACGTGAAATGTACTTTGAAGTGTCAACACCTGGCCATCTGTTTGTATGCCTCCTCTGCCACTGCGAAGATGTGGGGGTCCATATCCCCCATGTTTTGCCCACTGTAGGCATTAATGATGCCAGAATCGTAGATAGGCAGGCTCTCATACGGATTGATGGCAACCAGGACTATTCCTAAATTCCACAGGGAGAAAAATTAAGACAAGTTAAGACATCATGAATTGTCTAAAACTTCTTCTTCCCCTGTATTTAAACTGTAACACAGTGAAAAAGATTATTAAAGGTATAATTCAATTTTGGTAAATGGTAAGAAAATATCTGGCACATAGTATGAAATATGGACGCAGCTTCCAGGTCTGATAAATAAACCTGCATTCTTTCTAACAGCCACTAAGGGAGCAACCACTGCGGTTGCAGAAAGTCCTAAAGTAACTGGGGAATTGCCTGACAAGCAGTTTCATGGCCAGGTGAGGCGTGTCCCCTCATCATTTCATAGCAAATGAAACAGACAATATATCTGAAGTTGATTCAATGTTGAATTTGCATTTTATAGCTTTTCACTGTAAATTTAAACATGAGGCTCAAAGAGATGTCTGTGCAAGTGAGGGAAGCCATCATTAATCTGAATGAAAAACAAAAGAAACCTATCAGAGAGACAGCAAAAACTGTCAAAAATCAATGATTGGCTATATTAAAAAAAAAGTATGAATGCAATGGTCAGCTCGAAACACCTGGAAGACCACAGAAGACAACTAATGCGCAGGATGACAGAATTATTTCCATGGTTAAGAAGAACTACTTCACAACATCTAACCAAGGCAAGAACCCTCGTGAGGAGGCAGATGTCTTATTGTCAAGGTGGATCAAGAGACTTCTTCTTGAATGTAAATACCAAGGGTTTACAACAAGGTGCAAACCACTGGTTACACTCAAGAACAGGAAGACCAGATTAGACTTAACACGGTGACATCACAGTGGCTACATCCATCTTTTACTGTGCATATGATTTGAAAGACAAAAAAAACTTGAAAAAGGACCTTTATGAACTTTGTAAAATATATCTTTCTACTGTATACACTCTATTAAGGTGTTGTGTTCCTTTAAAAGCAAGCTGCAGCACACACATCAGCATAACGTAGTGCAGATTATGTCAGAGTACACAGTGAGCAGAGCTCCAAAGTCTACAGTGATAGTGTGAGTCAAAGGAAATGACACTCATTACCACAGTATGTGTAAATCAACTTGGAGTCGATGAAGCGCACTTTGAGGTTGTGTAGCACTGCTGGCTCATGGAGATAGCTGAGAGCTGTGAGGTCATTCTCCGCCACCAGGATATCTGGGTTTCTCAGTGGTGGCAGGTTGTTGGTATGGGGGTCTATTTTATGCTCCACTTTCTGGAAAGATACAAAAAGGTAGAAGAATGAGAAGGTCTGAAGAGAGTTAGTAGCTTCCACTTCTAGGTTAAAAAAAACTATGAGGGAAAGGAGTAAAATAAAAGATAAAATAGATGGTTGAACACAAACATGGCAGCACCAGTCACACCTAATGTTGAAGCCAACAAGCAGCCACTGTGCTCAGCCTGTTCATGTTCACTCATGATAATACTTTGGCCTTATTTCCATACCTGCTGTGCATGCCCAAACTTGACATCACAGCTGCAGGCAGCAGTGCTCAGGAAAATTCTTCAACCACATCGTTTTATCCTTTTTTTTTCCCAACTTTTTTTATTTTGAAGCCAGCAAATGAACTTCTTGATTTCTTTGAGAGTTTCAAACAGAGGCCCAAAGTGTTTGCTTTGCCTGAGAATCAAACAACTCAGCTGTCTTGAATAACCCTTCAGGGCACATAGAAATTTATGAGGCTCTGTTGCCAGTGTTCCTGCAGAGAAATGCACGCATGGCTCTCTGACAGAAGATCCATCCCCAGTTCAATGCCTGTGTGTCCTATATGTGCAATAGTTGTCATTTAATTGTCTCACCGTGCCATCCTCAAGCTGCAGAGACAGCGTCAGGTCGCCAGGAGTGTAGTCTTTGATAAGCGCTGCTGATTTCCACACTTGTGCTGCATCTGGGAGCCATACACGGGCATGCTGAAGGGAAAACGGATCAGAGCCATTCAACCAGTGCACCGACAGGAAAATTACAGAATAGCAAATATGAGGTTGGGACACAGCATTCACCCATAGGATCTGGATGGCCAGAAGGCATTTTATAACGTCAGATTGAAAGAACTATAATAAATAAACAGCTCAAAAACCTCAAAGCGGACATTCGCATACTTGACAGTTATCTAAAAGTTAACCAACTCAGCTGGGTGGAGAAGCTGCATAACTAACAGTCTAATTCAAACCTACCTTGGAGTAAAGTTCAGCGGCTGCCATCTCTTTTAACTTCCTCAGTGAGCCTGCACAAATGTTTTCTTGCCGCGGAGAAAGGCTCGTAGCATTTTACTGACTCCCGCAGTAGAAAACAATGAACTTTTTCGTCCGCTGCTCCGCTCTCCGGGGGGGACTCCTTGCACCTAGCGGATAGCAGGATCTATGGAGCAAGATCACTGTCAAAACTACGTATGCACAATTTTAACATTCATATTCTTTTATAAAAAAGTTGTGTGCACAATTCTAACATTCGTATGCGTAGAAAAACAATTTACCCAAATCTCCACTAAAATATATGTGAGTCTCAGAAATTGTGAGATTTTTATGTGAGTATGAATCTAAAAGCTGTGAGTGCAAAGTCTTGTGAGTACAACTCTCCTTTCTTTGACTATGAACTCGTCTCTTTTCTGTAAACAATCGAAAACTGTTGAAATGACATCACAGGGCGGAGCAATCGAGCGGGTTGCGTTCAGGTCTGCTGGGACTTGTTACTCGCTCGTAGTCACGTTAGCCTGCTGGTAGTGGCTGTGCCGATGCAAGGCTGATCAGATGGACACTTCACTGGATTCATCACATGCTAACTATAAGTAGCTCTTTCGGTTTGTTCAGTAGCTTCATCAGCAGCTCCTAATGGAGCCGTGTGAAAATCAAATGCATCTGTAACTGGAACAGCTGATGGTTAGCAGCAACATGACGAGAGCTGTAGAGAGCAGCTCTCTGCAGTGTAGCAAGTAAGAGTCTGGTATTCAGAAACTACTAAAGTATGCATGCAGGGGCGGGCTGGGGTTGAAATTCAGCCCGGGAGCTTGGTCTGGAGAGGCCGAGAGAGCGGCACCGTGAGCGCTGCTCTCATTGGGTAAAAATAAATAAATAAAATAAAAATTCTTATCACCAGCCAGTTCGGCTTGGAAACGACCGGCTGTTCGGGAAACCTCCCGATGGCCACCACGCCCCTGTATGTGTCTGAGAACCAATTGTTACCAGCTACACTTCTCCAAACTTGCTTTTTAATGTACACCAGGTTTGGACTGATCTGGGGGAAAACAGCATTTTTTAAACACCTCAGTACTTTGCAGAAAGATCTTAACTTATACATGCTACTGCTAAATTTAAAGGAATCATACTAGCTAGGTAGCTGCTCTCTGCAGCTCTCCTCGTGTTGCTACTAACCATCAGCTGTTCCAGTTACAGATGCATTTGATTTTTCACATTACATTACTCACTCCATTAGAGCGAGTAATAAGTCCCAGCAGACCTGAACGTAACCCGCCCGATTACTCCGCCCTGTGATGTCATTTCAACAGTTTTCTATTGTTCACAGAGAAGAGAGGAGTCTGTAGTCAAAGAAATGAGTTGTACTCACAAGACTTTGCACTCACAGCTTTTAGATTCATACTCATTCATAGAATTTCTGAGACTCATATGTTTTAGTGGAGATTTGGGTACAAAAAAATTTTCTACGCATACAAATGTTAGAATTGCATATACAACTTTTTTATATACGGATATGAATGTTAAAATTGTGCATACTGAAGGATTGAAGCTAATAAATAAATTAACCATTTTAATGGTTTAAATGTGCATGTGAACTTTAACCTACATATTTCCCCATAGGCTCAAGTTGTTTTTATAATCACCACGGTTGGTGCCATGGAATATCTTGTTTTTAACTCTCTGCCTGTGAACGAAGACTTCGAGGTCAAGCCTGGCGCCTCACCAACTGAAATCTTCTTCAATTGCACATTATAGGTCCATGATGTAACTCCGCGTAGATAAGTTTGAGCATAAGAAACCTGCCCTGAAACCCCCTCTGTGTGTACTCATCCCATGCCCAAACGGACGCTGGACATGGGATCAGGCCACCTGGGTTAACCTGTAAAAACTGTTTGAATAATGACTTTAACCTGTAATTCTGTTTTGGAAATGGCTTTTATTAAATTAAGAAAAGACACCTCATTTCCCTTGTCTTCTTTTCATTCTGGTCGATCAACGAAAACACTAAAAACCTAAAACAACAAGTTTGTTTTAAAAACCTTCAAATGGTGACGCCCGACGTGATCGACACAGCATGTTTTTGATTTTTTTGATGTTTTTAATTTGCATTTTTTCCTTGGGAATGAGGAGGGATTTGGTCCCGGTAATCTTCGCTCTTCCAAGATCCGCGTAACAGTACCAACTCCCAGATTCTATCAGTGACCAGGAGATCTCCATCTGAAAGGTCAGCAGAAACCTGTTCTAAATATCTGCATATTGAATTTTATCAAATTGATGGTCACTGGTGGAGACAGAAGAAGGTGTAATCCATAGCCATTCCAAACAGCTGTAAATATATGCATAAGAGTTTAAGAGAATACAAAGATTAAAATAGGCAAACCGAATCGCAGGTGATGAGTCTGGACGGGCCTGGCCAGTTCGTTAAAAAATACCGATTCAGGGTTTTTTTCAGGTTTAGAGGGCCTTTGGTTTTGCTAAAGTGAACTGGCCATTTGTTTTTTGTCAATGTCCTCCTGGTCGAGGGTTAAATGATCACGTGTCAGATTTGTCACTCCCGGTAGAGTTGACAAGTGCACCAGCTTATGGTTATATGGTTCTTCCATGAGAACCTTAACTTCAGAGATCCAAAAAAGCAACTAAAAATCCTTTAAAAGCCTCTTGGGAAGTTGGGTTTAGAGGTCCCTCGATTTATTATCAAAACAGAAAAGCAAGCAAAATGCCTTCTGTTTTTAGAATAAAAAGAAAAAGCAACCCCCCACAGGGAAGTTGGGTTTAGAGTTCCCTCAGTAATTCTCTAACAAAAGTTCCTTGTTTCAGAATTAACTGTAGAATGCAGGCCCCTGTGATGAAGAAACAAGAGAAGAATGTTTGAGATAAAGATAAGAGTTTTTAAATGCTGGTACCTTAATATTGTTTTGTGATTGCAGTTTTGGATGGACTGACTCTCTGACTATCTGACCGACAACAGAGAGGTGTGAAAAAGATGAGCTTAAAACTTAAATAGAGGTGACATCTTCAAAATAATCGGTAATGTAAAACCATTGCGTTCAAATTTCAAAGTACAGATACTAAACTGAAAACAAATTTAAAGGAGAGGCGTCTCCATTTAAGTGCTGCTTAGGCTTAATTTAAAAAAAGCAAAATAGACAATTGATTCTAAAATATAACTGGATGACAAAAAGTTTATAATAACAAACAAAATTCATAAATGTTTGTCTTTGTGTCTCTGTATTTCTGTGTTGTGTAGGCTGTCCGTGTGTCGTGTGTGTGCGCTGAAGACTGTTGGTTTGTGTCTGTATGCGTGTCAGTGTGTGCGTGTTTTGGAACCTGCTGGAGTGTGTTTGTGATTCAATTTGAAAGTGAGTACTTGAATGACGGAAAACAATTACTGCGTGTTACAGCTGGTGTTTGTTTCTCTATGACAGTAGGACAGAAGTAGGAAACGATTTTAGAAGCATGAAATATTTTTTGAAAGGAATCTTCATTTGCAAAAACTGTGACGTCATACTTTGCCTTGTAGGACTAAAGTTGAGAGGAAAAAAGGCACTTTTGGAAGGAGTCATATCAGTGGTTGTCTGCGCTGTTTAGCCTTGGAATGTGTGTGAGAGAGCGAGAGAAAGGAGGGAGAGAATGGAAGCTTTGGTTGTCTATGCATTTTTTCAATTTGAGTGTGTGTGTGAATGAGGCCTACGGCCCTGTAAGTTTGTATTTTTTAATTAAATTGGGCAGATATGGTTGTGATAAATGGTCAGAGGGTCAAAAGTTCTTGAAAGAAAGGTTTTGCTTTCGATACGAGGTCAGATAAGCCAACCAGAAAGGTAAAAAAGACAAAAAAAAATAAACATTTAAAAAACAAAAAGACAGAAAAAATGAATAAAATACATTTAAACAAGGAGTCAGGAAACATTGCTTTAACTTGCAAATATAGAACAACTTAGAATGATGATTTCTTAGATTACAAGTCCAATATAAGCAATGAGAAGCACATATTATTTTTAATTATTTTCTTATGATTGATCTATTTGACTATTGCTCTGTTACTTTTTACTTTTAAAGGAAAGCACACTTGTGCCCTCCTCTACCACTTTATAAGCAAATAATAGAAAACTTCTTAAAACTTCAATATAACAGCTTAATCCCTTAATCATTTTTGGATTAAGGCATCCCAATGCCTATATCTTAAATTGCGCTAAAAAAGTTTCCATGGGAAACTTATTTCAAGTAAAATCTTTAAAATGACAGATATAAAACAACGGTGGCCAACCTTAAGTTTCCCTGTTGCTATTATACCTAAAACATAGAGAACCAAAACACCTAATGATTAAAATCTAGGATAAAAGAAAATGACCTAATGTATATTTTTCTGCATTTACATGTTTTTTTTTTTCTTGTTGATGTTGTTGTTTTTTAATATAAATTAGTTTAAAACTAGAAGAGAAGAACAGAGATCATTTTGAATTCTGAATGTCTGGAAAAAAATCAAGATTACTGTAAATGAAGCATTAAAGAAAACTTAAGAAGCTAATAAAACAAAAGTGATTTTGGCCTCTTGTCAAATAAATTAGATTATTGAGACATTACCAAGGTTTATGTCTCAAAAATGAGGTATTGGTACTAGGAGAAAATTAACACCAATTGAAGATTTAAAACTAACAAGATCTTTCAGTCTCATTCCCCAGGAGCCTGAAACTCACACATCAGTGGTACCTCCAAACAGACGTCAAGAAAAGAAAGAAGGAGGAAAAACTCTGGCACCGGTTACAGATGCTCTGAGGTCACTGCTGTCCATAAAGGAGCCCAAACAGCTAAAAAAACAGGTGACCTGTGAGTTCTGGACCAATGACCTTGGTGTCCAAGTCTGAGCCCAGAGAAACTGTCAACAATAGGTGAGGTTTCTGACATGAGGAGGAGTAGACCTTATGCACCCTCATAGGTCGTCATAGGTCACAGTGAAGAAATCGAGACACATTAGAAGGTCAAAGGTCAAAGACACTCAAAGGCAGAAAAAATTATTGAAATGCTTAAATTTCACCTCAGCATTATGATTCATAATCACTTTGAAATTTGTCCATCATCTAGAAATGTTTGTTTACTAATTAAGCTACCTTTTATATCCCAGAATTTTGTTCTTCCGGGAGTATAAATTACTTAACTGTTAGTCACAATTAATTATTGTTTGTCTCTATAATTTCCACGAGGCCCAAGGGAGACACTCCCTGCTTTCAGTAAGATGACCAGAGAAAAAACTCTGCAAAAAGCTGCATATAAGCTCTGCAAACGACAACGGTAGTGAGTATGACCTTTTGAACCCTGAAATTATTTACATTAGATTGAAAACTTTGCCCATAAGATTTTTTTTGTTTAGTTTGAAAACCCATTACAGGGGGTTTAGATTAAAAAGCATTGAGCTACACAGTAAACAATAAGAATAAAATGATGCATTCAAAGCACCCCTAATGAAAGATAATTTAATGTTTCCCTTCTTTTGATTTGTGTTTTACTTTTTAGGTCCAGATTAATGAAAACAATTAACATAACGTTATGCATTTTCCTTTGCTGAGCTACTATACTTATACTGTTTTGATACAGACCCTTAAAGAATAAATATAATTTGAAGCCCTGTATAAACATTTAAGAAATAAAGGAGTTTGTTTATTGATTTTTGTTAGAATACCCTTATGCTTTTCTTCTTGACCAGAACAGAAGAAATCACACTTTATAATTGAGCATGAGAGAAGACACTGCAGAACTTAACCTTGCAAAAGATAACCACACACACACACGCACGCACGCACGCACGCACACACACACACACACACACACACCATATCTTTCGACAGGAAGAACTGGAGCAGATGACGGGCACATGTTTAGTTAGTTTTGTCCTAGGAGGTGTAGGCATGCGTCTCTAGTGATGAATAGCTGGCTGCTGTGTCTTAAACATCCATAGATCTAGTCTGAGAACTGATGTTGGAGACTGAAGGCTCTTAGACGCACATTGACGCAACTAACGAACACTTACACATGCCACAATTTACACAAACAACACATACATTTGCAATGAAGTAGCAGCTTACACTCAAAACACACAAAAGCTTTAGATTAATTTTCTAGATAAAGTCATTGGACACCCTAGATGCTTTAAAGGTTAATTTTTACTGGTATGAATTTCCTTAGTTATTAATTTTGAAAAGTTATGTTATATTGATTGGAATTTTTGAGATATTTTTTTCAAAATTGACATTCATGAATGAAGCTGTTTGTTTAATGACAGGGAACAATTGGAATTTTTACACTGCACCATTTCACACATACAGAATACCATATCTTTCGGCAGGAAGAACTGGACCAGATGACGGGCACATGTTTACAGTTAGTTTTGTCCTAGGAGGTGTAGGCATGCGTCACTAGTGATGAATGGCTGGCTGCTGAGGCTTAACCATCCATAGGTCTTGTCTGAGAACTAATGTTGGAGACTGAAGGCTGAATATCAGCTATTACCTGTGCATTGATCTGACTGATCTCTTATTTTTGCAG
>VUQK01016353.1:3751-20008 GCA_015106715.1 Bujurquina vittata
ATCACACCAAGCAGCCCTGCTGTGTGACAGTTTATTAGACACACCAACGCGTGACGCTGGCGTTTACCTGCTGCTGCGCCCCATCAGGCATTTGGAGCACAACATGAAAAAGGCTTCATTCCTCCCCAAGACCCAGGCACGAACATTTCTTAGTGAAAAGCACAGATTTATTGGTCATAACAACTTTTTACCCGTCTGCTGCTCCAGGGTGCCTGTGACCTGCTGCGGAGGATCATTCGCATCCTGTACTTGAGCAAGAGGCTCCAGGGCCAGCTGCAGGGGGGCAGCAGGGAGATCACCAAGGCTGCTCAGAGTCTCAACGAGCTCGGTAAGGTCATGCATGCATTTCACTGAGCAGCTGTTGACTGTGCAGGTGTGTGCTTTTTTTTTTTTAACAACAGAGATCTACCTGCATATCTTTAACATTAGTAACTTTCAGTTACTTTCTTTAGGTTAGACATCATGAAACACAAACAGCACACAAAATAATTAATATAGAGACAATCAAACAAGCGTTTAGCAAGTCAAATGAACAATTTAAATTTCCTGTGAAAATGTAAGCAGGTGTGACCAAACGTGTTATAGTGCATAAGGTTTTTCATGTTTGCCCTTATGTAACATCTCTAACTTTGGGCACAAAGGAAACATCTGAACTCTTGTCACTTGGAAATCATTTGAAGTGGACACAAGTGAAGCTGTTTGGTTGAGCAGTGGCAGGTTTCAGTAAAGCCTACAGCATGGATCTGGTTTTTGGTCCAGAGGACCACAGGGGGAGGTTTGCACAGCAGTTGCAGTGACGACAGGACCGTTGACCTTTAAATTGGAGCGTGACACCTGTTGTTCAGGCTGAAGGGTGCAAGGCGTGCTGCTCTGGGATGATTCTGCAGATTTAACACTATCCAGAACTTCAGCAAGACTCAAACATAAAGCAGTAGATCAGTACAAGAGTCAGGCTTTTCCCAGTTCAGAAGAATTGATGTCTTTTAGATAATTCTGTCGATGTAACCGTTCACCTTTCCTTCACCAGGTCACGATTACATTTTTAGCTCTTACTGTGCTCGTTATGATGCGCTGATGTGATTCTACTCTGTGTTCTCTGTGACCTTCGCCTTCATCATTGCTGCTCGTGCCTGACATGTTGGATCCTTACACACAAATCTGAGCTAAAACTGCATAAATGTTACTACTACTAGTACTATATTACTGTTACTGGTGCTGCTACTTTGCTACAGCTCCTACTGCTCGGCTGCCTCCTGTTTTCCTCCTATCGGGCTGACACATCAGGTGTTTTTTCTCCTTCTGTTCCTTCTGTTTTTTGTTTTTTTTGGGGGGGGGGCTTGAGGAAACACTTTGGTTTGTTCAGGTAGAAATTTTTCAGCTGTTTTTGCTTTTGAGGCCAGGTATTCCTTATATGGAGAAATGTGGGTGTGGCAGTATGAAAATATGCCTGTTGATTTAAAATTATTTGTACTTTAATGATCTTTGAAAGAATGTGAGGATGGTTCACCCTGCTCAACACTATTTAGGTTTTACCATGCGCATCGCTTCACACTGAATGTTCCAAACAACACAGTATATCTATCACACAGTGTGCAGAGCTATGTGTTCACATGTTACTGCAAGGTCAGTGCATTGCTGCTCACAAGTGCACCTTTACATAACATTATATAAGAAAGTACACACTCTCTAATAAGTGAGAGTCTTTAAAGACCTCTAAAAATATTTAAAGTAAATTAGAGGCAGTAATTTTCACTGAGCTCTGACACGAACTCATGGCAGCTTCAAATCTTCATTCTGGCTCTTGGCTGGAAATTTCCTGCTGTTTTCTCTCTCATTTAAAACCGCTGTGGCTCTAAGTAATGAGGCTTTATTATAAAGCGCCTTTAACAAATAAAACCACAAATTGCCTGTCAACTCGAGATCAGACACAGAATTACTCGAATGACTGTCTGAATGCTTGTCTATGTGTTTCATAAAAACCTCTTCTGATTCAGTGAAATGAAGAAATGAGGGACTCGTATACCAGCGTTTCAGAGACACCGCTCCAAAGGTGTGATTTTTCTGTTTTTGAATGACTGTGAAGCAGCACTGTCTTCACTGGCTGCTCATTTTCTGCTGCCAAGAGGCCTCCCCATCATAAAACACTGCGTGAGTTGGAAGCTGCTGCTCACAGATTTACATGGAGGGGCTTATCCAGAGACATGGGCTCACGGGTCCCCTTTTGGTCCAATATCGTGACCTGTTACATGACACCTGCTTCTGCCTGTGGTACATTGTGGTGGCAAACACTCATGTGCTTTGAGCTGTCAGTGGGTGAACGCTGTCACAGAACCGATAAGCAATGGGCCATGAGGTTGAGCCCACATTCTTTAATGTCCCGGACGTACAGAATATAACAATGACATCTCATTATGAACATTAAAACTGTTATCGGTCTTTCTTGGTGTGCTCACAAAACAGACTGTTTGACCGTTGTGCCCATTGGTGCCAGCTCTACATCACAGCATTGTTCTTCTTGTCTCAGTCCGAATTGCGGCTGCATAGCTTTGTGGGCCTGTGTGACCTTCTAGTGTCAGCAGAGGAAAAGTGATAATGATGCATTTCATGTCACTGCCATCAGCATCGCTGTGCTATCTGTGCACTCTTAGTTATCACAAGGCCTTAAGCGATACAGAACAGCTTCATGAGGACAAGTATTTTCAGCTACCTGTGACCACTTCTCATACCACACTCACACATATATAAACACACACTCGCACAGATGCCACTGGCTGCAACAAGCTGTTAAATGGGGTCAGAGTCCTCAGTGTTCTCCAACACAGCAACAAACCTGTATAGGTGGTACATGGCCTGCTTGTTCTATCTGCTCTAACAGAAGCTTCCAGCACTTTCTGAAGTGGGTTTGACTGCTTTTTATTCTGTTGTGCTTCACATTGTGGGGTCCTGGAATCACTGCGGTTGGGTTCAAGAGGGTTGTCTGAAGAATAGCTTAATTTCAAGGGTGCTTCCTTTGCTGAGAGGTCTATAAAGTCTGTGAGCAGCAGGAGTAAACAGGGTCTCAGCCTGTTAGTTTGTCAGTGCATGTAACTGTAGCTGGTTAATGTAAAGTACACTTTATTGCCAAAAGTATAGACTCATTCAGTTCAGGTGTTCTAATCGTTTTCATGGCCACAGGTGTATAAACCAAGCAGCTAGGCATGCAGACTGCTTCTGCAAATGTTGGTGAAAGAATGGGTCGCTCTGAGGAGCTCAGTGAGTTCCAGCGTGGTACTAAATATTCCACATCATCTGTTAGTGGTTTTATAACATAGTAGAAGCAATTAGGTACAACAGCAACTCAGCTACACAGAAATCACTACAGACCTCCAAATTTCACGTGGCCTTTAGATAGAGGCAAAAACCGCCTGATTTAGCTCCACGGCTGAGCAGCTGCATCCATGCTGTGGTAAATGGACTGGTTCTATAGCACTTTTCTACTCTACATGAGCACTCTGATGAATGCATTGGGAGCAGCTTGCCCAAGGATACACTGACAAAAGACTGGTGCAGCCAGGGATCAAACCACCAACCTTCCAATTAGTAGATGACCTGCTCTACCTCCTGAGCCAAAGCCACCACAGATCTGGTCTACATCAGATATTGAGGAACCAAGGGAGGCTGGTGATAATTTTGCTACTGGAACAAGGATATGGATACGGTATAAATGGACCAGAGAAGAGAACAGGGAACTGTTGCTAGTTTGTAGTGAAAGGAGTTCCATGAAGATGATGTGGGACCTTTGGATTCTTTGATTAACATCAAAGGAACTAGTAGCTCAGTGGTCTAACATCCACAAGACACAACTGCTGTGGCAACTAGAAACTAACGAGGTACAACACACATGCTACAGTAAGGGAGGGCCAGGACGTCAGGCCAAGGTTGGGTGGTCACTTTGTCACTTCATTGAAGATATATAGCTTGTTTTGAGATATTTATACAATCCGTTAGTGAGGAAAAAGTACTGAAAACACTGTCGAGGGCACAACGGTGTATAGACTTAATACGTACCCATTGTGCAGCAACTTTGTGGATTCATGTTAAAAAACAACCCCCGGTTGCCGTAAACCAACGTGACGGGAATTTTATTGGCTATACATCTGTGGTTTTAGATTTGGGGTCAGAGTTGACCAATCAGAACGATTGGAGAACATTTGGGGCATGTCCAGAGAAGTCACATGATGCTGTCTGGTTATGATTGGCTCTGGAAAACCATAACATGATTGGCCAGATGAGTTGTCAATGCAATTCGGAGGGTCTAGCCTGCCATATATTTGATAAAGTGGAAATATAAGGCTTACATAACAATCTTTAAATCAGATATTGAAACTGTGTGTGATGTGAAGTTCTGTTTTTTTCATATTGTGAAACGTCCTGCCAAACAAACTGAGGTACACTAACTTTGTGTTGTTCAAAGCTTGCCTGAAAATACTCAGCAGGCTAGTGCACGATAAACAGGTTAGCTTGTCATACTGCTTTGAATTCACAGTGAAGCTCTGTGTTGGACTGGTGGACAGTTGCTGGGGTGTTTGTGGTCACATCAAGTGCTGCTGAAATGAATTTAAGCTGATGATGCTGAGATTGCACATTTATACCAACTGTATGCTCTCAGTGTAGAGGATGGAAATCAGCCAAGATGGCATTCATTGGGTTATACTGGAAATACTGGGTTCCATCTTGTTGAACTCAGTTGTGTAAAGAGCAGCAGCATAGGTCAGCTGATCACAGCCTCAACACAAAGAAAATCTACTATCCATGCTGAACCAGTGCAGCTGATCTTAGGGTTCCCCCACCTGCTGATTTCCACTTTAACCCCCACCTTATCTAGTGCTTTACAAAGCTGCACTGAAACGTGGCGCAGACACACTAATCGTGCACATCATGCACATTAGGTTTTGTCCCAGGGTTAATACATAGCTCTGGCGAAGGTTTCCAGCTGAAGCACAAATCCCGGTTATGCCTGTATCCAGGTGGAGAATCAGTTGGCACACTAACACATGTTGGCTGTTTATTGCAAATGGTGACAGACAATATCAAAGTACGGTATGACTGTACATTTGTCTCACACTGAATTATATTTACCAGAGAACAACACGCAGTTCTGCCTAGATGCAGATTAACTGAACTGTCCTTGATGGCACTCCACAACATTTTACAATAAATAGCAATAAATTATCTTCTTCATGTATCTACGACACCTATTTTGAGACTCTTTTTTGCACTGAAAACTGCAGTTAAAAAAATTAGTATGCAGTCCTTGGACCCCAGCTGCTGGTGGTTCCCCTCTGATGTGTACAGTGAGGAAACTCTTCTTTAATTATTCTTTTGTTCTCAGGAAGCACAAACTCTTTGACTCTGCTGAGGTTTTAGTATGGATTTAGTAAGCTGCCTGAAACATTTGCATTCCATCAGAACACCATTTGAATGTATTTGGTTTTTCTACTTTCCACCTCCCCGTTTGCATTAACAATACTGAATTATGTCCCACAAGCTCTGGATTTCAGTCATTTTCTGCCTTGGTCCATTGCTGCTTTCTGGAGAGTGGTCTGTATATTTGACATATTTACATTTGAACCCACTCCATCACTCTGCGTCCTGTGAACATAGACATTTTTGTCTGGCTTCTGTGTCCTCAAAGGTGACCTTTTTGTTTCTCCTGGGGTCAATCCATGAATTATGTATGACCACATTGTTTGGTGTAGGGTCAGCTTCAACAACAGACACCACCCTCTTCTTCATCTTGCTCTTCAAAACCTTTTGGAACTTCTGCCGTGTGAAGGCATAGAGGAGTGGGTGAAAGATGGTGGTTCCATAGGCCATCACTAGAAAGCCCAGGCGGAGGCGAACAGTCAGGTCACTAGGTCCAGTGCTCAGGATGATTGTGTTAAGTACAGTTATTGGAGTCCAGCACAGTAAGAAGGTGGAAATGATGAGCAGAGACATCCTGAAGACTCGTTTCTGCCTCTCCCTTCTCTCTCGATGACGCTTCACTGCTCGTCTCAGTGCAATGATGACAGACACTGATGCTCGCATGCCCAAAGGTGCATTTCCACCTGCTCGGACTCCCGTACTGCTTTGTGAAACTTCAGTTGACTCTGCTTGTGTTGCAGTGCTAAGAGAGATGGTGTTTTTGCTCTTTTGTTTCTTTTTCGGTAAGTTGTTCTGAAAGCGTGTTCCGATGCGAATGTTGAGAGCCTGAAGAATCTTGTAGTAAGTCACCAGCATTACTACAGCTGTAAAAAAGAATATAGGAATCTGCGCCAGCAGGTGATAGTACAGACCCAGCTCTGTGTAGTACTCATTTGTACGAGCCACCGTCACCACTGTAGTCTGGTTCACAAGATCTGAGCCAGACCTGATGAAGAAGCCTACTTCCATGAATGGAACGAGGAAACTGAAGAAGGATAAAGCCCAGATGGATCCCAGCAGAGCCACAGCTCGGCCCATTGTGAGCACACGGTTTGCTGGACGAACTGAGATGTCATAACGGTCCACGGTGATGGCTAGGACGTTAGCAGCAGTGGCTACACTTGCAAAGGAGACGCAGGCCTCATGGAAACAGCAGATCATGGCTGTGTCCTCCTCCAGTGGAATTAGCACCACCACAGTTGTCAGCGGGATGCAGCACACACACACCTGGAAGCAGACAGGAAGTGAGGTCATAGATTCTGTTTTTATCAGTTGTAGAACGAGGATGGGGTCATTATAGATCTATGTTAGTTTCAGAACCATTAAACTAGACTACACTCTGATATAAAACAAATAGTCTTTTCTGGCATCTGACGCCATGATTCAGTGCCAATGATGAGAAACTGAAAACATGGTCATGATTCAGTGGTAAACCACAGTGCTATGAAGTGCCTTTTAGACGCTGGCTCTGATGGTGGTGTTAGTGGAAGTGATGACCACAGCAGAGGAAACGGTTCTGACCTGCTTCAGCAGTGGTAGTAAGATTTATACACCATCATCAGCACTGAGTGCTGCAGCAGGGACTGCCAGTGTGTAAACAAGTAAGGGAGCTTCTTGTTAGATTACTTATTGATTGAGTTATTGATATTTGGATGGTAGACGTGATAAGCCAGTTGTAGTGTAATGAATGCAGGCAGAGCTAAGAGGCTGCTTGTGGAGCAGGTGAAGCCTCACTATCAAGGAATGTGTCATTAAGTCATTAACAATCAGTACTCACCAGCACATCAACCACGTGCAGGTTCATGGTTATAATGTTGGAGACGGAGCTGATGAGGTTCTGCTTCATGCAGTAGAGGACCAGCACAGTAAGGTTGGAGCTCAGGCCCAAAATGATCTCCAGAAGCAGGAAGCCTGTCAGAGAAGCCTGCCAACAGAAGGATGGTGGAGGCAGGGATGCTCTTCACTGAGACAGTTGTTGTCTTTGCTTTATTTTTTTAAATATTATTATCATTACTAACATAGATAGAAAATGAAAAAAACCAAAAGCTGATAAAAGAAACTGATATTTAAAAAATCACAATTTCATCACATAAAAGCAACTGTATTATAAAAATGAGTTTTATGAAGGGATTTAAAGGAGATCAGAGAGCCTGATCTCTGAATGCAGTCCATGATGTATATATAAAGCTGTAGCAATACCTGGAAGCTGATGGGATATATTGGCTCAGAAGAGCTCATGTCAAGATCGTAGGGGTCAGCAGTGTCAAGCACAGTCATGTTGCTCATGGCGGCTGCAGAGGTCAGCACTGAGGACGTGTGCATTATCTTGATGGGAGGAAGAGGCCTAGAGGGTAGTTTGCACAAAAACAGACTTTGTTCAGAAGTGTGAAGCTTCTTATGTTAGACTGTTTACATCGAAGATTTGTTCAAGTGGCATCAGATGAGCAACCTTGCAATGAGCACTGCACTTGGTTTCAGTGAAGAGTGGATTGCAAACAGGGTTTTGATAGGCACTTGACTTTAAACACGAGGCATTCACCTTGCTTGGCATTGCTACTCCAGGATCATTTGATGCCTTTTTGGTTGTTGAAAATCTGATTTAAGTCGTATATTTCATAGACCAGAAGTCAAGGTATCAAATGAAATGCAGCCAATCAAAATCCAGGAATGAATTTGCCGCAAGTACAGTAAAAAACTGAACTGAGCGGTAGGGTCTTAAATTTTGATACCGACAAAGACCGAAAACACAATGTAGCTGTTATTGAATATATGCACCATCAACAGTATATGCACTATATTTTAGTGCTAATGCGCTCACACTAATTAGGAGTTTGTGCTGGAACATTTCAGACACTACAGAAGGTGTGTTACATTGAAAAGTAGAAAGCCTTCAAATTATTGTACAGTTGAGAAGGATAGACAGTAATCCTTTTACCAAGATAGGCAAGCCTGTGCTGGCCAGATGTGCGAGGGTCTGACAGCAGGCTGGCTGTGAACATTTTTACAGCCAAGTGAAACATTGTGAGTGAAAGTGAGATTTCTTTGTGTGTTTTTTGCACCTCTTTTGAGTGTGGCTGTTTTCTATCGAGTGTAAAATATCTGAACACAAGTGCTGCTTTCAACATTTGTGTTCATCTAGGACATTGTTGCACTGACCCTCTAAATGAAAGGATATGATAACAGAAATGTATCTTTTTTTATTGTTTTAAAACAAAGCCAACTAGTTCTTTAAGCTTAAGAGTTGTAATTTTCTTAACAAGCCTAAATATGCCAAATGCAACAATGCTGCAGATTTATGGAGCTGACATCAGGTTTAAACTCACCACTTCCTCCCAGCAGTGTCCTCTCCAGCTTAGCATCAATTGAAGTAGCAACAAGGAACTTGCTGGAGCATGTCAGACCCTTCCACCAGATTGTGTCTTGGCAAAGTTAATGCATTTTATCCATCTATTTTGCAGCATTCCTTCCATGTGCAGATTGAAAGTTTACACACTATGAAAAGTCTTCTGCTAGCTTAGCTTTAGGGATGCTGGCTCCAGTGGTGCATGTGGTTTTCAGCATCAGCACAGTGAACTAAGATCAATGGTGTCTTTCATGTACAGCTCTGTTCTGTCATTGTCCATTGTGCTTGAACTGTTGCCTTCAGTGTCATCTCTGCCTGGAAATGATGCTGGCACCCGAACAATCCTCCTCTCACCAATGCGGCTAGCTTTTCAGGACGCCTTTAACTTTCTGTTTGTGGAGATTGTGGAAGTCCTGTTATGGTCCAGAGCACTTGCCAGATTTGTTAGGTTCTCGTATTTTTGACAACGCTGAAGGGAGAACATAGAGAATACAAAGTGGATAGAAAAAAAGGATCTGATGTAGAAGGTAACATTAAATCCTTGTGGTCCAAGTATAAGTATAGTTCCACCAAAGGTCCAGGATCTGGATATAGTCACGTCAGTCAGACGGACCCATCCACTGCTTCCGTACTCCTGGTTCGTCCTTCAGACTGGAAGAGAGGAACTGATTAAAGCAGAGAATTTTTCCATGTCATCATTTTCATGCCCTTCCTCTTTTTCTGCCACATTCCACATGATTCTACAGAAGGAAAAGATGAAAGATTTTTGTTACAAATTTTGAAAGAAGAAATGTTTCCCTCTTGGTCTGCAGGTTGCATCACGCCCATCAGACTCCAGCTGAACCCGTCGATTATCCTCTAACATGCTGCCTGCTCCCTCTGCACTCGTGTTTGTGTGCATGTGCAGAATTTGTGTTTAATCAGTTTTTGATGCCTTGCCTTTTGTCTTTGATGGTTCTCATCATGTGGTGTTCGCCAAATGAGCGCTGAAAACTCTGAACTGGTTCTCTGCAGACTGTCTTAAGTGTATGAAACAACACGCTGGCTTGGTATTACAACAACAGACCACAGGCTGTCAAGTACTAAATGCTGGCCTTGGATATCTGGCTAGATTCAAAGGCCATATAATTCCTGATGTAGATTATAGATTAAGATTTGGTCCATACAGTGAGAAATGTCTTCTGAATAACTGAAGTTTGTATATGCAGAGTTTTGAACTACAAGGCTGTTTTCACATTCACTGATGAGAGTGTTGATTTTCTTTGCACTCTTTAAAAAGCTAAAACCAGGATTTGTGGCATTATAACAACCTTAGTTCAATAGTCGGATTCATAAACACCTGGAAATATTATTGGGGGCAAAGGGGTGTGTGTGTGCCATATCAAGGCTTTAAATGTCTCAGATACACAGTATTTTTGTGTGCTTGATAAATGAGTGGAGGAGCTCTTTACACAAAACTTGTCTCTGTTCTTAAGAAGCCAATCACGTTCTTTGGAACACCTACTGTTGTCAACACACCGATTTCTGGCAAACGACCCAGGCTCCATGAACATGTATAAAAGGAAACAAGGTGTCAGCTAGGCAACTATTTCATTAAAGCAATTAATCATTTTTCATTTATTAAGCAAAATTCATTAAATTTAGTATGCAAATTGTAAGGATGGTTCTTCTTTTTGAGACATTTGTAAATTGAATCTAATAGGAAGATAAAACAAGGATTTCAAAAATCTCGAGTACATGGATGTATTTCTGCACATTGAAAAAATATTAGCAATGATAGCAGCTGTTTGCTGTGGATGTGGTTAGGAAATTTTCTGTGACAGACTTTTTCCCAACAGATTTATTCCCAAACAGACATGAGGATAAATGAAATATATGAAGTTTTTTACACAAGCGCTGTTTAACAGAGGAAGGGAATTTTATAAACATACTTTTCTTTAGGAAGTGTAAATATTTATATTTGCACACAATAATGGGATGATTCAGAAAACAAATACCAGGCTTAATATTATTAGGCCATAATTGGTCATAGCATAAACCACTGCTGTACAATGGTGTGCTTGAAGTTTGTAATGCTCAAAGCTCGTAAATCCAGTTCAAACTGAACTTGTAATTTACACACAGTATAAAAACGTCAGCAAGTCTTTGAGGTGTCACCTCTTCATCCCAAAACCAAAAGAAACCAGTTTTGACCTGGGAAAAAAAAGAATTGTTGATGCTCAAAGGTGATGGATATAAAAGTCATCATTGTGTTTCCACTTGATCAAGAAATTCTAGGACAGTCCCCACGGTAAAGAACGAGCCTGGCAGAGTTAGAAGGTGAAATGTTTCAGAGACACTGGAAAGAAAGTAAGAGATGTCTAAAGACCCCAGAACAACTCCCAAGACACCAGTGAATCACTGAGCCACATCGGGAACTGGAACCCTGGAACCCCTGCACAGGAATGGACGGTGAGTTTGCAGAGCAAGAACAGCTCAACTTGGCAGAAGAGACCCCTTGAAGCCAGACTGAAGTACATGCAAGGACAACATGGAGAAAGATTATGCAGACTGGAAGCGTGTTTGTTGGTCGGCTGAGACAAAACTAGAGCTCTGTAGCCATGGAGACTGCTTATAAGAAAGAAGGTCCATAGAACACCGTTCCTCCAGTGAGACACGGTGGTAGGAGTGTTATGCTTTGGGGATGCTTCAGTGTGTCTGGAACTGGGAATCTTGTTGATGTGGAAGGAATCATGACTTGAATCCCGCTGAAAAGCTGTGGGCTGAACTGAAGACCAAGGAAGACCATCAGATCTGGAG
This sequence comes from Bujurquina vittata, assembly GCA_015106715.1. Lineage (NCBI taxonomy): Eukaryota > Metazoa > Chordata > Actinopteri > Cichliformes > Cichlidae > Bujurquina > Bujurquina vittata. The sequence goes on from VUQK01016353.1 coordinate 15,339, forward strand.
CCGCTTGAGAAAGAAGACTGGGCTGCAGGCTGCTATCCAGCAAAAAGGATACACAGCTGACTTTTAATGGGAGGGGTGTTCTCTATGCAAAGTTAAATAGTGCATCTAAAGTGATACTAGGATGTTTGGCAAACATTCTTTGCTCTGTTTAACAGCACAAAAATCATAGAGGAGCTAATAACTCTGTCCTCATCTGTAGTGTTCATAATACTTGCTATAGTTTAATCAGCATTACTGCTTTAGTTAATATTCACTTGTTGGCTTCCTGTGATGTTCATCTTTAGCCACATTATCCTGTCCTGTTGGTGACCTCACTGCGTTTCTACTCCAGATGCTTTGGTGCTTTAGCAGCTCGTCTTCCCTCTGAGAGCCTCTTTAGTAGGCAGCAAAGTCGGCTGCATCTTTATCTTATTCCTTGCTGTTTGACAGCCACTCATTTAGTCTAATTATTCTCCACTCAGAATACTCACTGCTGGAAAATCGTGACTCACAAGCTCAGCAATATGTCAGCATGCTGTATGTGTTTATCTAGAAATGAATGTGTTAGTTTTACGGTTTAGCACATTTACATACCATCAGAACAGCACTGACAATGTTAGTATATGATGATGCCATCCATTAGTTTACCTCCTTACAGAGATCATCCTCGGGGATCCTCGCTTCTGTCGGAGTTCTTTCCTTTCTTGTGGAGCGTGGTAATCTCAACCCCCAAGGCAGCGTGGTGCCCTCAGGTGATGAGGCAGAGTGAGGTTGAGCTCAGTAGTCCATCGTGCAAGGATCTTTTGGCACACTGTTGAATCCTCTCCGGATGCAAATTTGAAGCATGCAGCTTGAGAGAGAGCGAGGGATATACTAACACTACTGCTCTGCCTCCCCCTCTCTCTGCTGCTTTTTCTGTCGCTCTGTCTCTGTCCTGCTTCCTGTCTCTATCTACCTCCAGTAGCCCTTCCTACTCATCCATCGCTCCCTCCCCCTCCATCAACCCCCACTCTGAAAGTGTCTTCTTCTTCTCTTTTTTTTCTTTTACACCTCTGCACTTGACTAATTGGACTCACAAAGCAGACCCAACTCTTTATATGTTTTTTCCAGTCATCTCTGCTTTCTTTCTTTCATTTCGGTATCTTTCTTTGTGTTTTGTTCTGCCTGTGATAGGTAGAGAAAACTCTTGTTTCCAGCTTGCGGGGATGGCACAGATCTTTTTAGGAGTCGTTGTTTGTTTCCCTTTTCCTCTGAGTCATCTCCCCTTAAGTTTGTTTGCCCTCATTAAAGAGCCTAGATAGGAAGCGGTGGCCATGACGATATTAATGACAGCATCTTTCCTGATAGGACTTTGGCCACTCCTCCAGTGTTTGTGTTTGCAAAGCACCTGCCGGATGGTACATGCTTAATTGTCCCAATCTGGCTGCCATTTGAGTAGTTGCAGTGTTGCCCTTATTGCCTGCTGTGGGTATCTGCAGTGTAGCTTGCGAGTGGACTAATTAGAGCTCCTTGTCATTGGCATGGCAACTACAGCGCCACCAGACAAAGCAAACCCAGAAACGGTGGCTCAGAATTCAGATCAGGACTGTGTCTGTTTTCTTCAGGCATAAAGTGATTTTTCACATTTCCTCAGATCTGGCCTCTGTATCTCAGCTCTGTTATTCAAGAAATGTAATCATGGATGACGGTCTGTAGTTTGACTGTTTCACCGACACGCACAGCTCAGTGGGAGGCCTGTTTTTCCCCACATCAAGTCTTTAGCAAGAGAAAAATGGCAGGTAGCAGGGTTATCAAGAAGGATAAAAGGAAAATGAATACAGGCTGTTTTCTGATTAAAAAATGAACATTAAATGTGAGAGGCAGTAACAACCAACATGGAGACAGTTCAGAGACCAAAAGACATACAGACTTTTGTTTTTTTACTCTCAATGATATTTGGTTGCTAGTTTCACTCCTTATACTATTCTTCAGTACAGTAAAGCACAATAGAACTAATAAAACCTATTTAATATTATGTAGTGTGTAGTCTTACGACATGTAGCAATGTTTCAGTGTACTTACACTTGTTGAGCGGGATCATTGCCAGACACACCTGGATGATAATTTCTAATCTTTAATCCTGGTGTTTGCAGGGACACATCCATTAGAGACACAAAGGGTAATACAATCATCTATGGAACAAACATGATAGTATAAAGACAATCACCAAAATTCATTAAGTAACTTTTTATTCTTTCGTGTCTCATGTTGCTTGTAGCCCCAGCCTCAGGCATTGGGCTTCATTTACAACCGATCTATTTGAACAAAGTCCAGAATTAATAATATTTTCTTACCTAATTACTTCTTTCATTATGAACATATTTAGAACTGCTTCTGACCATATGGATCCACAAATGATGGGGGTCTGGCTATCGTTTATATCTTTATGCTAAAGAAGAAGATGAATTAAATTTCAAATCAGCTCTGCTTCTTTTTTATCAGTAGTCCACACACAGATTTTTTTTTTCCCAGTTTTTAAAATAATTTTTGTGAGTTTATGACAGGTCAGGTAGTTCTTGCACTGCACCTTTGTTTGCTTTTTGACATGTACAAACGAAAAAGATGAGTTTAATTTTTAACAGTACTGCTTGATCTGAACACACATACTCTGTCTTGCTCGATTATTCTGTCATCAGGGATGGTATTAAAATGAACATTTATATTTCATAAAATATAAATTTCTCAGTTTCAATATTTGATATGTGGTCTTAAGCCAAGCCAAGTTTATTTATAAAGCACTTTTAAAAACAGTAACCACTGACCAAAGTACTGTACATAATAACACATCAGGACAAGAGAAGATAAAATTTAAAAGGTAAATAAAATAAATAAAAATAAATAAATTTACACAGATAAAATAAATAAATAAAATAAATAAATAAAATACCCAGTTGATCCTAAAAAAATAAATGAATAAATAAAATTAAAAACAAAACAGCAGCTCACACTAGTCAAAGGCCAAATAAAAAAGATAGGTCTTAAGAGCACATTTAAAATTTAGATTTAAAACTTAAGGCTGTTTCACACTGGTTGTGCTGCGTAAAAACGACACGAAATTCTGAATCTTTTGGATGCGGACCTGTCGTGTAACCTATATACACACCGGACACGTTGCGTTTTTGCGGATAAATCACCCCCCTTAAACACACACAATTTTTGCATGGAATTGATGTGTCCGGTGAGTGAAGGCCCTTAATCAGAACGGTTTACTTTTTTCTTTTCTTTTTTTTTTTTAAATAAATGAAGCATTTGGCTTTTATTGCTATTCTACACAGTGTACCAAATGTTCTTGAACTGGGGTTGTATATTCAAAAGGTGAAAAGTTCTGGCAAGCAAGCAAAAAACCCAACAAAAACACTTTAATATGTGAATACTATGTTCTTTTTACCTTGGAAGTTGGATTTTATAACTGGGAGTGATGGCACTTCCAAGTTGACTGTGTTCTTGTATTAGTAGTCAGGAAAGCAAGGATGGTAGTCTTTTGTTTTGACGAGCAAAGAGCAATACCTGTTTTGTTTTTTTTGGTTTTGTTTTTTTAAATTTAAAGGCTGAGTAGAAACCACTGCTGCAGAACATTCACAGATAGAGCCTGATCAAGTTACAACTAAATGTGTTGCTGCCATCTTGGAGTTTGAGGTCAGGGTTAGGTGGGCTTTTCTTACTTTTTGAGTGGGAAATCCAACTGTGGGGCTCTTTTGAAAATTCTGACTTGGAACTTCGGATTTCCGACTTCTACATCAAGTATTCTTGAATCAAATGTGATGCAATTTGTCCAACAGCTTAAACTCGGCTAAAATGGGGCCATGCAAAAGGGCAGTAATCCAAAGCAATGCAGCAAATCAACAACAGAAACTGAAAAAGAAAAGAATCAAGGTGTCGCAGTGGTCCAGTCAAAGTCCAGACCTCAGTCCAACTGAAATGCTGAGGTAGGATTGTAAATATCTTTGAAGAGGAAGTTGTATTTATTAATTTTTTTCATGGTTGTTATATACTTTTGTGAAAAAAAAGTCCTCAGATGTGGACAATGAGATTATTTGGAGCATAACCCAGCAAAGTCAACATAGCTTAACAAAATCTAAAATATAACTGACCAGAATGCAGTATAAGGTGCAGCAAATGTGCTCGCAGGTTCTTAGGAGGTTAAGAAATTTCAGTGACCTGCTTTTAAATCGTGATGCTAGTAATTCTGATGTCCTTGTGCTGCTGGACCTGACTGCAGCTTTGACACTGTAGATCACAGTATTCTTCTGCCACACTTTGAATCGTGTGTGCATTAAAGGGACAGCCCTTAAATGGTTCCAGTCATATCTGTTTGACATAAGTTTCCTGTGCATCTGGGACAGTACTCTTCATCAGTGTCTTCTCTTAAGTGTGGGGTTCCCCAGGGTTCATTATTAGACTCCCTTCTCTTTTCCTTATATACTGTATGCTTCCCCTGGGCTCCATTTTTGAAAAGCACAATATCTCCATTGCTTTGCAGTAGGGCTGCAACGATTATTTGACATTGTCGACAATAATCAACAATAAAAATAGTTGACGACGAATTTAATTGTCGATTATAGTCATTTTTTATTATTGGTGATTTTTTTTTTTTTGACGGAGTGTGACGTCTTCCCGTCCGCCTATCTCTGGCGAGCGCAATAGCATTCAGC
>VUQK01016359.1:2230-12896 GCA_015106715.1 Bujurquina vittata
CGTCCACTCCTCCCCTCGTTCAGCAACCCCACCCTTCCCCCCCCCCCCCCCTCGAATCCCACTCTCGATTATCTCCCAATGAATGATGAGGATGAGGTGAGGGAGGAGTTGAAACACCTGGGAGAGTGAGTCAGCATTCACCTGCAGAAAGCAGAAAATGAAATTCCTCTCTTTTAACCTGTAATTATTGCGCTCGATCTGAGCTGATCTGTGATCTGATCATTTCAGAGCTTCAGGTGCTTGGCTCATGTTTGTGTGAAACTGGAAGAGTGCAGGTGTTGATGGATTAAAGTCAGGATTGTGAGCTGACCACCCTGTCCGCATCTGCTGAAAGACTCCTTGTTACAGTGGAAAGTTGGCTCAAATCCGGCAGTAACTGAAAAGAACATATTTAGCCATAAATCATTGTGTAACCAGTCAAGCTGAATAACTGAGTTCTTTCACTGCAAACCTTTTTGGGGCTGGCATTGTGCACATGGGTTTCGTCGCACTGAAACACAAAAGAGACAGACAGTATTGACACATGATTTTCCAAAATATCTTCACGTCGAGATTTTCTTCTTTGGAACTGAGACGACTCCAAGGCAAGGCAAGACTGCTGCCCCATGACCCTGACCTACATAAGTGCCTGGATGTATGGATCAACCAGGATCATTTAAAATCCTCTGACACGGTTACAGCGTTAAAATTAAAAAAGTTCTCTCTGTCAAGAAAAAAGTGTACCTTGAGCTTGTCATATCTGAGAGTCTCCTGTAAGCACTTGTTTCTGCGGGGACAAGGTTCCAAAATCTATCTTTATAAATGGTTAGCATTAATTTAGTCAGAGTTGTAAATTCTTACCATTTCTTGGAGGAGTGACATGTCAAACACTGTCCAATGATTGGTCAGCAGATGCTTCTTAGTCTAAATGCTGCCATTGGCGTATTTTGACCCACAGGAACTTCCCTTGGGATCCTTATAAAGATCTCAGTTCCCGTTACAGGCTGTAAATTCACTGCTAAAGGTGCCTTTATCCCACGAAAGCTGGCATGAATTACTATAAGGAGCTTCAGCTGTTTCTGTTGGTCATGAGCGTGAGCGTCTAAAAACAAGGACAGCATCATGGCTTTGATCTACTCTTCTTGGAAGTAGAACTTCTGTTGGATGAAATTCACCTGACGTGGGTCAGTGAGTGAGGATTATCAGAGGTTAATTAAACTAAAATAAAACAGAATAATTTGTCCTGCAATACAGTGTGACTGAATATCAAGAAAAAGACCCTGAAGGCTATTAAAAAAAAATCCTTGCCAAGGTTGAGGTGAACTGAAGTTTGATCTGCTCTGTAAGGTCTGAACAACAAAACCAAAATGCCAAGCAACAAATCATGCAAATGAGCTCTTCTTTTTTTTTATTATCGACACTATTATTGCTTATGAGGAAAGACTGTCAACATTAACCTCCAGTCTCACTATCTAACGCCTTTATCTATGACATCTTCCTTTAAGCATGGCTATCTGGAACAGCTTTGCATTGTGATGGGGTCTTAAATTGTAATGACTAGTTTCTTTCAAGCATACCCAAGGGTTGCCTGGCTTTCTCTTTTGTAGTTGGATCCTAACAAGTCTTAGATTGTAATCAAAAAAACACTTGAAGTCCTGCTGGAAAAACCTGTGGCCTACGGAGCATTTAATAGAGTTTTGTCTCCACAGAAGATCCGTCTGAAGAGTTTCGGGAGAAAAGTGTGTTTGATTAGTTTAATTTTCAAACCTTTTTGAAGTTTTGGCCATTTTCTTACAGCTTGGTAACACGGGTTTGATTTCCACACAGCATGATTCAGATTCCTCTGCACTGCAGACTGATACTGACCACAAAGGCATTCCTACATTTCATCCGGCACAGGAGGCTGTTGTACCTTCATTTAGGAGAAGCAAGCGTGCACAGTGCTTGGACTGAGCTGTGTTCAGCTGGTAGGTGGGAAGGAAGGAAAGCACAGAGAGGGCATCAAGAAAGAAAACAGTGGAGTGATACCAACAAATGCCTGGGGGAGAAAGAGGAATGAAAGCGGGAGGAGAGAGGAATGTGAGTGAAAGAATGTGCGATAAATGCTGGAAAGGACAGAGAGGCGAACAGAGAGGACAGGTTGGTCTGCAGGATTAGTGTCGGGAAAAGACTGAAAGATGCTGAAGGGCATTTATTGTTAGTTTATCTGTGATGCTGGAGAATTGAAGTGTCGCTGACTCTGTGGGCCACAATGAAACGCCGGCAGCGCTCGGAGCCTTTCTAACATTTCCTCTTTCTATTATGCTCCATGATTTTGGGGGCTAGAGAAAGGTTCGTCATATCTCTTATAAGAGTGGATAGGTATTGTTGCTTTGGAGCTGGATATTATCTTCTATTGTTTCACTAATGTGAAGTTTCTGGTGATGAAATGATTCCTTACAACCCCAAAAGGTTTGACTAGCATCACAATGTTAAGCCCCACCGATGCATTAAGAAAGAGTCGGATTTTCATTACAGACAAAACTTTAATTGCGCAAGGATGTCCTCCTGACGTGCAGTGCAGGCTCACTCCAGCAGCTGCTGAGGATGGAGGTGACTGCTGGCTGCATGACAGAAAATGCTGCTTGCCCTTTTGCAACATTGACCCTGATGGTGCAGCAAACAGGTAGAGCTTTGTCGTGAAGGGTTTCCCAACTGCGGAGCAGTTTGTCAGCCACATTAGCTGCCTTCACCTGCACAACACCTGTGAGCGTATGTGCTGTGTCAGGGCACTTATTCTTCAATCAGGATTTTCCTCAAGAAGCGCATGATAATGAGATCCATCCACCAGCTACATGTGCAGCATGAAGTAAAGGTGACGCAGGCTGCGCTAGTGGTCAGCATCAGTGCCTCACAGCAAGAAGGCGCTGGGCGAAGTCCGCCGGCCGGCTGGGCCTCTCAGTCTGCATGTTCGGTGTCTAACACCGTCCAAAGTAAAGTTATGATCAGGACGAGTGATCTCGGAAACTATAACTTCACCAGAAATGTTGTTGGAAAGATAAGAAGGATGCCAAGGAACTTTTCTAAATCTGGAAACAGAAACATCATTTTTGGTAATTAATGAGCAGTGGTTGCAGTTTGACATGGTTTATCTGACATTCTCATGACTTTGTTTGTTATCTGCTCATTGGATTCTTCCAGTGTGCAAATCCTCTTTAACCTTTTTAAGGACGTTTTAACGGGCCTGCCTGTGGCAAATAAGGGAAGAGCTCACAGTGAATAACAGCCCAACGTGAGCCAGAGTACTGTAAGCATTCAATTAGAATTTCATTGACTGGAATGGGCTTGATGTATCCCTCTTTTACACACACTTATTATGATTATGTTGGAGAGAAATCCCACAGCCAAGTTTGATGAAATACCTGCACATTAGATAATTCACCCTCTTATAATTCACCTCATATCTAACATTGGCTGCCTGAAAACTGCTGTGATGTGCAGTGGCAGGGGGATGGATGTGCTGCCACATTTGGAGATATATTTCTTGACTTTTACGCTTTTATTTAACCAAGACCGTTATGGAGAGATGGTGACGCAGGAAAGTGAAAACAGGCTTTGACCCGCAGAGAATGACGTCGTCCCACTCCGGGTGTCTGTCTGCCTTTTCCTGACCCTGATCAGGAATTGGAGTTGCTCCAGGTTGCTTTCAGGACATTGCAGACATTGCTGGATACTGAACAGGTTTCCATCCTACTGGATGTTTCGCGTCCAGTTGAGTTGATCAGAGTTCTTGCAGAGGTCGTTGTCTCCTGGCTGTTGTGGAGAGCTGAACATTATCAGTTGGTTAATCCATTGCGAACAATGTTTAAACCAAGGATTTGTGGATACAAATTGCAAACCAAAAGTCCAAAACTAAAGTTTCGACTTTTGTGACTTCCTCATTTGGGAAAGCGGAGGTTTAGTCTGCGTGATGGAAGGACTCTGCAGCGGGTTTAAATGTGATGCTGAAAGTTCCTGAAGCATCAATATGTGATGAGTTTTGTTTAAACTCAACAAACTGGGCCCTCCCTAAACCCCTCAGTACTGCTCATAAAATTAAAACCTAATTGTGCCCCCTGTGCCACCTCATCCACAATTAAATGCTGTAAATTTGCCGTGAGCGAATACAATTTGTACTTGTCTGCACCCTGTACTGCTTTAGCCTTTTCATTGTTGCTCCTTTTAAAAAAGCCCCTCTGGCAGCGCTGCAGCAAAGCCAGCCTCCTGTCTCCCACAGCAGCGACTAAACAAAGGCCTTTTGTTTCCCGTCTCCATCAGATGAGCCAAACCAACAGAGCTTTGGGTTGTAGTTCGCCGCGGCCTCTGACAGAGACGCGTACCCACATGTTGGGTTCTCGGTTCTGTGTGGGAACCATTGGAGGAAACGTCTTCTACACATCACCAGCATTTTCAGCTGCAACAGGGACTTTGGCTCAGTGGAAAATTTCATCATGTCTGCTCTCATGTTACCGCTGTCCTGTTTAATCGGACTTTACAAAGTGGGTGACAGAAGAAATGTGCAGGCAGAAAGTAGCAGGCTTTGGCAAAGAGATGAGGACCTCTCCCAGTATGAATCTAGAAGTACTGTACAGCACAGGAGATGCACGTCCAAAGGCAGCACTGAATTCTTATAATACTGAGCTGACTTTAAAATGCGGTGAAACTTTGTAACCCTTTCTGGACCTCTCCATGTTCTAAAGAGGGTGAAACGAGTGGAGTTCATCCAGTGATCCGCGACCTGATGTGTGCTGTTTCCCTTTGTCGTCATAATCAGAGGAGCATTTCTTCCTCTTGTGTTCAGCCACGCTCTGTGTAAGAAGCGGGAAGTCTCTGATAATCAGCCATGAACTGAACACTGTGCAGTGATTTACGTCAAACACACCTGTGGAAGAAACTCCTCAAAATATCCTCTCAGGTTTTTAATGATTCCTCCAGTGGAACAGCGCGCTGAGCTGCATCAAGGCTGCAAATCTGTAAACACTGTAATTATAAATGATGAAGAATGCTGAGAAAACACACACACACAGTCCGTAATTAGCAGCTCAGCACACACTCGCTGTTGGTCATTAGCCTCGGCACCGCAGCCTGTTGCCGCGTTTCACACATTACGTGAATGCTGGTAATTAAAGCGACATGTTGTTCATATGAAACTGGTTGTGCCACACAATTTTTTTTGGGTGTCAGGAAATTTAGGAGGATGAATTAGCAGGAATTGACGGAGGTGTGACACACACACACAAGCACACACACTCTAACAGAACCTAATAAAACAGTGGGCCATCCCAGTAGCCTGCGCCCAACCTGATCTCACCTCCCACTGTTAACAAAACAGACACACACACACACACACACAGATGTGCTAACACTAAAACTGTGTTGCGTCACCTGCACTCAGTACAAACAGGCTGTTTATGGTCTTATTAAAACAGGAATATGTAATAAATAAGTTTGGCTCCATCTTTGCTGTGTGAAACAACATGAGAGGGCTCATTATGGAGCTTCTTTTATCTTTAACACACACACACACACACACAGCAGCAGCTCATAATTGCTCGCTGTGTCTGTTCTGCATTATCGCACTTATTTGGACCTCTGAGACTTCATCTCGCTGTCCCCTGGTTTCTTTTCCTCTCCCTCTTCTTTTTCTTTCTTTTCATTCAGACTTTTTAAACTTCCTGTTCTCTCACCCAAACATCCCTTTTCTGTCTAAGCTCTTTGTGCTTCTCCTTTATCCACCTTTTCATTTTTATTCTTTCTGTTTTAAAACAACTTCTTTTCCCATCTCCTCTCTTATCCTCTTTGTCCTGCTTTTCTCATTTCCTCTAAGTCAACTCTCGGCTTCTAAGTAAAAATTAGCGAACGATTACATTCAGCCCTAATTTTTATTCTGCCAGCTGAATCTGCTGATTATCTGCGGCTTCGTCAGAAATCCTGTAAATAAATCCAGTTTCATTCGGTTTGGCTTTGACGCTCTAGCTTTAACCCAATTAATACACACAGGGTGAAATTTATAGCAGTCCGCAGAGAAACACTCAACACTGCCAGGATCATAAAATATTAACCTCTCAAATTAATTCCATAACGGTGGAATCATCCTCCTCTGAATGTGTGACGAGCTGCTGCCAAAACCAACCACCCATCTAAATGTAAATGTGTGCCAGCGCTAATCCTCCAGTCATTACACTCCTTCCTAATGATTCCTCGGTTAACTGCAACAGAAATGTAAGCAGGAAATAGACTGTTCCTGTGCACTCTCTCTGCCTGGCTTGCATCCGTAGTTCAGCTACAGAGCAGCATCTTCATCAGTGAGTGAAGGGGAGGCCGTGAAGTTTTCCACCTGCACTGATTAGCAGCAGCAAAGCTGAGTTCGAGCCAGTGAGGAACACACCTTTATCAGAGACGTTTTTATCACACCGCTAAAACATGAGCAGAAGGGGAGGAGACCAGAGGGCAAAAAAATGGAGAAGAAGTATCAAAGAAGAGGAGAGGGGAGGGGAGGAAGCAAGGAAAGGGCAGGAAAAGAGGCAATAGGGAGGAAGTAACCAGAGGGGAGGAAGTGGGAGGGTGGGGTGAGGAAGAAAGGAAAGGAAACAAGAAGAGAAAGTAGGAAAGGGAATAGGGTAAGGACCATTCATAGCAGCTGTGTGGTGTGTCCCAAACACTACTGCATGCCGAAACTGACATCTGCTGTTGCTATAGCAATGGTTTCCCGGGTCGTGCACTTCTCGATGTTTGTGACCCGGCGCTGCAGCCGGGGTGAAGACACTGTTTAACGACATGTCGACACAGGAGTCACACATGATACTGTTTGCTGCTGCCACTGCCTGTGAAGGCGAGCAGAGATGGATGTGCCAACATCGCAACACAGGTCGAGATGACACGAGCAAATGAGGAAATGTGATGACAGAAGGAGGGATGAAACAAGGAAAGGAGACGAGCAGACGTTGAAAGGAAACAACAAAGAAGGAAGTAGGATGAAGCCAAGAAAAGGAAACAAGAAAAGGAGAAAGATGACAAAGGAAAGTAAAGGAGAAGCAAGAGCAGCAAAGATTAGGAGGTAGGTAAAAAGAACAATATGGGAGTGAAATACTGTGGAAAAGCAGCGCTTCATTACCGCTCCACCCCTGCACCCCTCCACCCCTCCCACCATGAAGTCATTGTGTTGCTCCGAGCAGATTATTGTGAAACAAATCTCTCCTTATTTCCCACATTTGGTTATCGGCAAAGTCATATTTGCATGGGTGGACTTCCTGTCTGCTGTTTTTTTTTTTCCCTGATTGGCTAACACACACACACACACACGCACACACGCACGCACGCACACGCACACACACACACACACAGCTGTCAGGTTTATCAGCTGCTTGGGGAGAAATGTCCTCACAGTAATAACAGCCAAGCAGAGCCAAAAGAGGAAGAGCTTAAATCTGAAGTTATTCCACCTGATTCAGAGCTGTGTGTGAATCTGTTTGCACAGTCGCACCCAAAAAGGTGCGACTGTGCAAACAGCAGCTGATATTGTCCCACCTTGGGCAACGAGAAATGTTGCAAAGACATCTTTGCAATATCAGAGCTGTAGCTGTGAAGTCACACTTACACCATAACCATACCTATTCTAGACATTACCTGGTGGAGGCGCAGGTGGGAACACAAACCCCCGACTCCATCGCAGACGCCGAGGTGGCTTCTGGAAACAGCAAAGAAGCAACACTGTCATCAAATTACACAAACAGGATCCTTTCAAATAAATGAATATGAAGCTCTGCTCGCAGCACAGTGTGTGGGATCATGTACCTGTGCCGTAAACTGCACCACTCTTTTCAAAGGAACATCTCTCCCCTGCAGCTGAACTTTGTGCTTCATCCGTGTGTGAGGGGCATGAAAGTTTCCTCCCTTTTTATCTGTCAGATTATTCTCTCAATGCAAAGTGTTGGCTTGTTTTTCCTGTACAACGTAACAGAGAGGGTTCTACAGAGGCTGATGAGGAAAAGATGAAGGATACTTGCATGAAGATGGTGGAGGAGCTGGCAGCGCTGCCTCTGTGTACAGAAGTAATGTGAGGACAGGAGGCGCTTTTATGGGTCCACAATGTTTTCCAGCGTGCCAGGAGAAGCAGTGCTTCCTCCACAGCAGGAGATGTCCGTTCTGAGATACAGCCATAGGATGTTTGGTTTGCTGACTTACATACAGAGACTACATGATGGGAGTTGATTCAAAAGTATCACAGCTCTGTTCTTTCATTTCCAGGATGCTGCTTCTAGATCCACCTGAGCAGACTGAGTACTAAAAAGCTTCTCGTTTAGTTCCCTGGAGGATTCATTCAGCTAAGATTTCAGCATGGACACGAAGTTTATTTTCAGGACTTTTTGGCAGCGAGTGATCCAAACCGCGCAGCAGCATTTGTTTGGATGGATGGCCTCGTTTTTCTCACAGGTCCTCGACATGAACTTTCATTGAGAACAATGTGTGAGTGTGCTTATCCACAGGCCTGCAGACGGTTGTAGTTGTAGTTGGGGACTAATATTTCAAACTTGATACCCTTACCCAGGAAAGTCCTCAGCACTTGAAACCATTTTTGATGGCACAGGCAAAAAAAATGAAGCATTTTTAAAAAACAATAAAGATGCAGACGTATTCGGCTACACTTCCTGGAACTGGTGATTTGGCACATTTTCATTACCACTGAAATAGTGACGCTAGGCTACCTTTGTTTCTGTTTGCTGGTCGACTTTTCAAAGCTTCAGTCGAGGACTTGAATCTTTTGAACTATAAAAGTGCCTGAAAACGAGTGCTTGGAATATGTGACAGTTATTTACACTTTACTGCATGTTAATAGAAACACGCTAACGATTTGTAGACATCTGTAACTGTGCTATCCTGTTAGCGCCGGGCAGGCCAGCTGCCTCGATTCCACATTAACATTATTTTCTAACTATTAGCCATAGCTGCTGGCCACCGCCTTAATGATAATGTAACAGATGGCTAACGTGTGTAAATGCTAATAGTTAAACGGCTAACATTAGCATGTGTGCTGTTTAATACTTCAGTGATCTTCAAACAGGAGCTTCGTGGTCCTGGTACCTACAGAGTACTGTTATGTAAGCACTGGTTTGTGCACCCATGGAACTTCAATCTGTGGTTCTACTGCAGAGATTTTTGTCCTCCATTGTTGGTCAGATGATGATGTTGAATACTGATATTAAAACAGTTTGTGAAGCACAAACTATTAGGACTGCATATTGAAATGTTTCCTGATCAGGGTCAGTCCCTTGATCAGGGTGATCAAATGTTCACGTAAAGCTGGAGAAACGTGAGGTTGGATTGCCAGAAACTTGAGAGGCAGCTTTTAGCCTTTTGAGGGATGAACTGTGTGGTTTTAAATTCACACACACACACGCACACACACACACACACACACACACACACACACACTACTTACTCTACAAGCTGAATGAAATCAGTGATCAGGAGAGATGGAGGGTTTCATCAAGAAAAGCCTACACTCCCTGAGAGACCTGGGAAATACTCACAGTGTGTATGTGTGTGTGTGTGTGTGTGTGTGTGTGTGTGTGTGTGTGTACCTGAAAAAGGAGGAGCACTCATGCTTTCTAAAGTAAATAAAAAAATAAACTCACTGGCCACTTCATTAGGTACACTGTGCTAGTATCAGACTGGAACACTTTTGACTTCAGAGCTGCTTTAATTCTTCATGGCGCAGATTCAACAAGGTGCTGAAAATGTTCCTTAAAGATTTTTTGTCCACATTGACATGATAGTGTCACACAGTTGCTAGAGATTTTTCAACAGCACCTCTCTGACGTGAATCTCCTGTTCCACCACATCTCAAAGGTGCTCTATTGGAGGTCTGTGGAGGCCGTAAGAAATCATTGTGAGAGGATTCAAGCTTCGTGGCATAGTGTGTTCATGGTTTCCTTCTGGAAGCGGCCATCAGGAGATGGGTACACTGGTACCATCTTGAATGGTACTTGTCAAAGCTACATTTTAACCAGTTCTCCACCTGCTGGAGGTTTTGCTTATAGTGATCTTGGAGTTTATCTGACAAGAGACTATTTTGAGAGCTGCTGAATGACACAGAAGATCTCCAATAGTTACCTTGGTAGCCTGCCAGTGGGGAATCACTAGATGGCAAATGAGGGACCTTTCAAAATATATTATTGCAGCCACTGATATAACAGCTCGTCTAATTAAAGTCTTTGTTTGGGAAACACTGACTTCTTGCTCCCCGCATGTCTAGCCTATATGGCAATCATGTCAAGACCATAGTTAGGTTTTGTCAGGGGTCAGAGTTCAACAGCCAATAAGCACCTGGGGCTCCTGTTTTAATTGGTCTTGGGGTTCTGAGCTGGTATGGCAGGCTGTGATTATGGCATGGCTGGCTCTATAAGTACTTATGTGGGAGTCTTTGTTGCAAACAGCTGCTTTGCCTTTCGAAATATGCCAGCAGCAAAATAGCTGTATGACTGCCAGCGTACCCATCCATCTGTATGCAAAAACAAACTTAGATTGTTACTGAGCATATACACTGTGCTCTCCTCCATTTCAACATCCCAGGGGTGGCTGTTTGTCAGCTGGCGTTTGGTTCAAGACTCAGTAACCACCCACAGCATCAGCTATCCCTCTAAAGAATTTGTATTTGTTGTTGGTGTTA
>VUQK01016359.1:12916-25439 GCA_015106715.1 Bujurquina vittata
CCGTGGCTAAAAGTCACACACTCCATCTGGGAACAAGACCTAACACTGACAACTGATGTTGACAGTTTTGACATAACAAAATGCAGCTTTTCTGACAGTTCACATAAGAGCTGTGCCACTGACTTGATTAGTGCCATAATCCAAAGGGCAATGCTTACTGAAGCCTATGGAGTTTAAAACATAATGGTCCAGTAGACAGTTTTGACTGCCTCTAACAGACCTTATACTCTAGTTCAGCAAGTTCAACACGTTTTCTGCTCTGCACAGAACAGTCACAATATTGATGATTTCAGGTAATTATTGAGCAGGGAAACATATTTTAATAAAAGAGAGACCTGCGGACAAGGATACTCCTGTTTTCCAATAATGTGTCAAACAGCCAATGAATGCAAAAATTTATCTTTCTATTATTCATGCTTTTTCTTCTGTGATAGCTTCAAGATGTTTCTCCCTCTCAGTTGCTCATTTCTTGAGTTCCAAAAAAGCAAAGCTGACAGTTACCCACAATATTTACTAAAATGCTTTAAAGCTGCGTTCAGCTGCTGCTCCATTCCCCCAAATTATTTCTAATTTAAGGACTCTTACGAAATGCCAAGAAGGGAAAGAGAAAAAAAATCAGCTTTTTCAGAAATTTTGTCATTATTATAAGGATGGGGTCAAGTCTGCCTCACTGCGGCTCCAGTTTTGAGCTGCTCGTAATGTGTTTTATTGGAACAGAACAGAGCTTGTCTCAAATTTTGTAATAGTCCTGATTTACTGCCAGTCTGCCTGTGTTTGCTGACCTTTGCGGTCAGTGACATCGTTACTGCAGCACGATAAGATTCCCTATCAGCACCGTACTCTCAGACCTCAGAGATGATTGCTTATCTTCAGGAGCTCCTTCTCAAAATCTAGGTCATTGAATTGGCCGTTTGTAGCTGCGGCTGTTAGATGAAAAAGCCCGCAGAGATGCATGTGCAGGCCCTGTTGTGGGTGGTAAACTAGTGCTGGGAGCAGGTCACATTACTCATACACCACTTCAAAGAGGAGATTAATGGAGTCTTATGTAACTCTTTGGACATTTTTGATCAAGTTAATAAAGACTGCTTATGATTTCTCAACACTGACATTTGACACTCATCATGTTGACAACTGGCTTGCCTGTAAAAAAACTACTTTTCCCAGTAACAACACGCTGGCTAAATTTTGATCATATATTCACTGTTTAAAAATGGATGCATTTTTGGCTCCATTAGTTATGCATGGTTTGAGACGTCCAAAGTAGTCCAAAGGTGCTCTCTTTACTTACAACACACAAAACACAATATAAGGAGCAATTCTCCCAATTTGCTGTAGAGTCTCCATAAATATTTCTACAGGTGTTTGTGTGAATTTTGCTTGAGGGGGGTAAAGATCAAGCAAGGTTGCAGCAGACTGGTTGACACATAAGTTAAGGAACTTTGTCGTGTAGCAGTAGACTATAAAAACAGTCACGCGAAAAGCTGTTGATGCCTGGGAGCGCTTACCACGAGTGATGTTTGTCAGAGTAACCAAGCATAAATTCAGAATCAATGTTGAGATTAGTGCTGGTCACGACGGGTTGTCATGGAAGTCGGTTTCAATTTGAATCAACCCACCAGCAGACTGTAACAATAGCACTAATCTGGGACCATGTGATAAAGGCTGAGGCCAGTGGCGACTTGATCTGTGACCAGATGCTGCCTAAGCTAAGCTTAAGTCACTGTAATATCTGCATTCAAAATATTAAATGTAGACTCAGGGGATGCCAGTCTTGTGCCAAAAAGTGATCATCTGCTGCCATTGGGCAGCAGAATTTGCAACAATTGTAACATCACAGCTGTATAAAGATGTTTAAAGTGACCAAAAAGGTCTGGATAGATTATAATGTTGGTAAAACAACGCAGAGTCACAAAGATACTTGCAAAACAGGTCATTTATTTATTTTTATGTAATCCCTTCATGAATCGCGTTGACTCGATATCACTCATAAAAAACACATAGAAACATCACAAATCTCTTTTTGACAGCCGCTTCTGTTTTTTGGCACAACACACCTGGCTGACATTTGTAGTTTGCTTCATTGTCTTCACAGCATGTGCTGCACCCTTACTCATCCAAACAGGTCACGCTGGCTAACAGAAACACATTTATATTTACATTGTCATAACATAGGAGCTGGAGACTGCTGTGACTGTAAGGTAGAGGTAGAAAGTGCAAAAATAAATAAATAAAAACGAGAAAGCGGACAACAAACAACAATAAGGCAATAAGGCATTCCCTGGATTGGCTTCAGCTCGCTGAATTTATCAGCCTCAATCTCTTGCAATCTCACTTTTTCCAGCAGGAAGGAAAACAACAAAACAAGAGCAGATTCATTCAAATTGGGAAAATCTGTGGTGGCAGGTTGTCGGTTTCCAGCCGTCAAAGCAATTGGAAAAGACCTAATGATGTACTCTTTGTTTAACACGGTAGAACAACAAACTTTGCCTGGTCCCAGTGTGCTCGCATGACTAAGCGCCTTAAGTATGTCCCCCTATGTGTCTTGCTGGCTTGCCTCCATTAAGTTCAGGGACTCGGGAGCTGTCGGAGCAGTAGGCAAAGTCCGCTGGCCTCTGTATCATTCCGGCATGTGGTTTAGGCCAGACAGAGGGGGAAAAAACCTCTTTAATGACTTTCACTTATTGACGTAAGCTGAGGATCCTGTAACCATATTGGACGCTGTAAAGGAAAGATGCTGAGGAAGATGACAATCTGAAACACTCTGTGATATCTTCTATATCTACATGACTGCATGTGTTCCCACAGCTGTAATATTTTGCTTTCCAAGCAATACGGGCTTTTGAGCGTGTATTGTCTTACACCCGTCAAATGTGTATGTTTCCCTCCTGTCATCGCGATTTCATGCAGTTGTGTAACCTTAATGTTTCCATATTTCATCGCCTCCCTGCAGCTAGCGGTTTTGCTTACATGATCTGTTGCAGTTTTCTGACACCTTTCAAAGTGTGAATTATTGCTGCTCAATGTATTGGATAGAAAATGCGCAAAAGTTCATATCAGTATATGCAGTTTGGCGGGGAAGCTTGAAAATAAATTTTTCCGGGGATAAACATGACTTCATGAAATTTCCATAGCCAGACTGTATCAGATCTGACTGATGCACTGATGCACTGCGTATTTCACAGACATCAACGAGTGCCTGTTGCCTGGAATATGTAAAAATGCTGATTGTCTCAACACCAAAGGAAGCTACAGGTGCACATGTAAACCAGGCTATATGTTAGACCCTGCCAGGAGCCACTGTGTCTGTGAGTACTGCTTAATTTCTTTGAATTATAACACAATTTAAGGCTAGGCTTTCTTATATCCTTCATGTGTTAGATTATAATGACCCTATTCACTTCTCTACCAGCGGACAAAGCAGTGTCTGACCAGAGGGCGTTGTGCTACCGGTCAGTTTCAGCAAGCACATGCTCTCTTCCACTTCCTAATCACCTCACAAAGCAGATATGCTGCTGCAGCAGAGTGGGCAAGGCGTGGGGACCTGGGTGTGATCGCTGTCCTATACCAGGATCAGGTACCCTGTCTCTACTTCTGCTGACTTTGTCCTAAAGAGTTATCTTGTCTCTTATTTATGCTTTTACTGTACTTCCCTTCTCGATTTAAATCCTTTTGCAGAAATAAAGAGTTTCATGCAATCTTATGCAAGGGGTAGAAATGGTAATGAAAGAATAGGGAAAAAATATTTACCACTCAGTCACCATTGTGTTCTTTGCCAGGCATGTAAAGCAGTTCAAAATAGCTAACTGTGTTTGGAGTGGAAAAGGACCAAAAACATAACAGTTTTCATATTTTGGAGGCTACATAAGAGTGGGAGTCAGTCTTGTGTTATCGCTCCAACCCTCAGAGAGAAACCCCACTAATAAACCGGCAAAGCTTCACAGCAGAAATGCATAACCTAGCCAAGTGAAACATGGGAAGTAGTTGTCATCTTTTTTTTTTCATCCTGATTTAATCTTCAAAGTCTCTGAGAGAAACAAGCTGGTTTTATGGAGTGTCTGTGCTCGCCAATGATTCATGGGGATTGTCATAGATCAGATATCATAGACACAGACCTCCATGGTGCTGCTCAGTTAGGACCAACGCAGTCCACAGACACACAGCCTCTGATTACTTCGGACGCTAGCTTTTGTATGGTCTGAAAATCTGTTAGACCCCTGAACAGAGCAGCCAGAGTCATTACTTGTGCCTTGGTAACAGGAGCCCGTTGAGTTTAATTCCATATTTAATCCAAATCCTCAGATGTGGCTTCTGATCATATGTAGCCCCATTTTCCTCCTCTTTAAATTCATCATTCAGTAGCCTATCATATCCACGTTTCCTGCATTTACACAAGCATTTACGCTGACCGCATATCTGTCATTACTCATATCTCTATTCCAGACTCTTTTGGCATAGAGTAGCTGGTTTCAGGTCAGGTAGAGGACAAAGAGCCTCTCACTTGTAATGGATTCACCATTGCTGAGGTTTTTTGGACTCAGATACAAAGAGGGGCAGTATCCCTTCTTTTATCTAGCTGGCCAATCCGCCGTTAGGCTCTCATTCACACGCCTTTAGACCAAAGAGTTCAAAGGTCATTCACTATTATATGATCCACCACTTCCTGCGGTGGCATGGTTGTATCTGTTTGAGAGTGCCAATATGCCCAAATCTTTTCAAATCCTGTTGCTGGTAGCGTTCTGTGATAGCTGTCAATGGTCTGGCAGCTCACTGGTTCTGCAGCAGTCACCAAAACCCAATCTCCCCATTCACAGCAGACCATAAAGTACAGAATGCCTGTCATAACTGTATTACATGGATGGCTTATGGTGTTACTCTGAATATCAGATAGAAACATGAACCACAATTATACTGTCAAAATTAAATGTTTCTCGAGCTCAAGCTCACAGTATAGGGGTGACGTTTTCTGTCACTTACTGGTTGCTCCTGTGTTTTCTGTGCTACAGACCACTTCAAGGAGATCTGCCCCGCTGGCCACGGATACACTTACTCACGGTCTGATGTCCAGATTTCTCTTAGACAGCTGGATGATGTGGAGCTGCAGAGCATGGGAGTGTCCCTCGAGGATGAGAGCCCAACCTATCCTCAGTTTCCATTTTCTCAGCCGTCATTTCCCAGTGGGCCACAGTACCCCATCTACCCTGAAACGCCACAGCTGCCCCAATACCCTGAGTACCCCGAGACACCACGAGCACCCCAGCATCCCTCTCATCCAGCCAGAGAAACACCTAGACAGCCACACACATATGGTAAGAATAAGTTTTATGTTGGTAAAAATTTGCACTACATGCTAAAGAGATGCAATGGTGTTCCTGGTGAATGCTTAGTGTATATTATGCACTTTGGCCCTGGATGTTACCTAAACATGCTATTCACTTAAACACATGAATATTTCCGTCAGGACCACCATCACGTGATAGCAGATGACATTGATTAAGTCAGAATCAGAAGGAAAAGGAGGAGCTAGGGTGGAGGTGTGTTGCAGGAGTGGTTAAATATCATATGGCAGTTGGATGCATACGAGTATGAGCTGACCCATGGGTCACTGATATGGGCTGGCACATACTGTAGATCAGCTGATGAGTTTAGTCTGTCTGAATAGCAGCGTGTTTGATATTTACCACAGCCCATGACATAAACAATTCAGAGCAGATGAGTGCATGATTGCACAATGAGATTTTTTAAATACAGGATTTAATAATACTTCAGCATTATTGTGAAAATCTACACATCAACAAGATGTTTTGATCTCCAAGAATAATGTTCACCATCCATCAGAAATGAAACCCCCGTGAGGATCAAAAAATGCACACAAGTAATCCACACGGGCCGTGTATCTCGATCCTCAGGATTTTAAGTAAATGTATCTTCTTGATTTAATGCTTTTGAGATACTGTATTGGCAGTACTGCAACATTTTGATTTGTGTGAGGAGACAGTTCTTCAAATATTTAGGAATTTTTGTCTTCATTATCAGATCTATCTAATCCCGTGTTTTGCTTTGTTTTTTTTTTCTTGGCCAGCGGTGTTCACTATCTCTCACATATTTAAAAAAAATTTTATTCTGGACAATGTTTTATTAGAAAAAAAAGGATCACCAAGCTGCAGAGCAGCACCTAAAGGCAGCATGGGTTTTTGTGTATATTGTGTGTGTTCAGTGATGGTACTTGTTAATGCAAACAGAATTTCTGTGTTCACTACTGATAAACTTTTCTTCTTTTATGTGCTAGATGAGGAAATTCTGAGCCCGGTAAGTTCTCCCTCCCTGTCAGCCCTTTGGCACACGCCTTTGAAATGCTTCTTCTTTGTACGATATGCTCCAGCTATCTCAGTTGGTAGCTTTGTTATGATTGTGTAACTTATTCAGACCACATTTTGGTGGATGCACACATCTAATTAGCACAGAATTCATCAGCAAAGACGATGAATATCAATGTGGGGATGAAAAATGTGAAACAAAATGTTTCTTGATGAGTAATATTTGCTTGTTTTCTAGCCAGCTGTTGTGACAGACTCACCACTGCAGTATCCAGGTATTTATTTTCTCTTCATCTTTGTTCATACCAATCATACAAAACTGCTTATTGTACAAGTGCCTCCAGCTAATGTGTAATGCTTCTTTGGGTTTGATTTAGGATCCCTAAGCTTAAGGGCCAATAGCAGTTTCTGTCGAGCACAGACATGTTACGTGATTTCTATAAACTGCTCCCACACAGTAGTGGCATTCTCGGTCTTTACTTTGCCCTCATGCCAGTGAAAACATTGACATTCAAGTCTGAAGGCAGACTGCATTCTACCTGATTTATTTTGGTCATTGTAGTTTTTTTAGCCTGGAAAAACGAGTAGATCACTTTTATAGTGTTGAATAATGAATGGCAGCTAAAGCAGTAGTGGCTCGCAAAAAAACGAGCAGTGTCTTGGTTTGGTTGTAGAGACTACACAACCTGTTGAAGTGTGAGACAGATTTAGGTGACTTACTCACCCTGTTTTATTAGATACACCTCCTCCAGACTCCCCGGGCACCAACTTGAGACCAGATTTAAATGAACCATCCCATACAGATTCAACTACAGGTAAGCTATACATTAAAGGTATCATTATAAGAAAGCAGATATGTTCAGCCCCACTGATTACATCAAAAAAAAAAACAACAGCAACAATTGACAGGTGGGCAGGAAGTTGTGGATATTATGCGAAAGAGCACCACAGGGCTCTGCTCTTCATTTTTTATGCACTCTGTCAACTTCTGGCAGACAACAGCACAGCTCATAAGGCATTTTTGCAGGCTTACCCAAAGTAAAGCTGGAGAGAGCTTAATTTGACCTCTTTTCTCAGAGCCAATTTGGCTTGAAGCTGTTGTGCTGCACAGAGGGTGAGAGGGCGAGAAACCAAGAAAGAGTGTGCCTTTTGGAAGGGGAAGCAACTCTGAGTGGACAGAGGCCAGATTTATGAAAAATTGAGGAAGAGCATGGGACAGGGTGAAAGTGTTTGGGTGACAGATGCAGTGAGAGAGTGACAGGAAGATTTAGGAAGTGAGACGAATTTATGGGAATCCTATAGAGAAATACACTTTTTTTTCAGCAACCAGACACAGAGGCCCAGTTAAACGTCTCTTTTACCACACTCCTCTTGGACAGAAAAACACAAGTACAAAACTAATGTCAGGCTCTACTGTGCATGACCTGTTTCTTGCCGAACACTTTGTACGCACTCCATACCACCTGTTAGAACGCTACAGTGCTGTAAAACCAGCCCTCCCATCCAAGACCCCACCTATAAAACAGCAAGATAAGTTCCCATGGAGAGGAACATGTGTCTGTGGAATGCACATTTCTATTTTTTGTGTGTCCTTAAGTTAAAAATATTCTTGTTTGTTTTTCAAGTAATGACCAGACACATCCTTGTACCTTTTCATAGGTATTGACAAGTGTGCCACAACCCCTGCTATATGTGGCCGTGGGAGATGTATTCCTGTGCAGACCGGCTACACTTGCCACTGCGAGCCAGGATTCAAGCTCAGTGCACTGCAGACCAACTGCATTGGTAACTAATAAATGGAGAGAGAGAAAAATGAAGCAAGACAGGGGTAACAGTGGGACAGTCAAAGAGAAGGAGGAGCACACAAACATGCACATGCTGACACCAGATGCCACAGCAGCTCTGTCCGTCATCATCGCAGTAGAAGCGCGTCTTCATCACTACTGATTATAAAGCCTTGAGAAATTAAGTGAGCCAAAATGAAAGGGGTCTGTTTGTTTATACTGTCCCGTCCTGTGATGCCTGAAAACAGCATACAGCCCATCCAAAGAGCTGATGCTGTGATCCTTTATTTCAAAAAGGGCTTTGGACACAGCCACTACTCCACACAGCTGGGCTTTGGCCTGTATCGTGTCTGTTACACAGAGGAGCTTGAAACTCAGTGCTTTAAGAGTGTATTTGCTGGTGACGTGCAACAGCAGTATGCTTTTCTTTCTTTTTCTGTAGATGTGAATGAGTGTGACGAGGATCCATGTGAAGGAAAGGGACGTTGTATAAACAGCTACGGGTCCTACACCTGCCAGTGCCAAAGTGGCTACAGCCAGGTGATCACTCAAAACAGGAAGTTCTGTCAAGGTGAGACACAGCCCCAATCAACAGTAGGAGATATAATGTTTCCAATGGAAACTAAGCACTGCAAGTCCTTGTCTTTCAGCGCTGTTCATTTTAAAACCATTCTGCCCTAATTAATGCCATAGAGCACAACAGTAACTTTCTTTTCCGTTCTCCTTGGCAGACATTAATGAGTGCAGCATGCCCAACAAATGCCAGAATGGCAAATGCGTCAACACTGAAGGATCTTACACCTGTGAATGCAACAGTGGCTACGCCAAGTCTTGGAGAGGCCTGTGCGAAGGTAACTTGCATGCATGCACAAACAGTTGAGCACACACACTTGAGTTCACATAATGACACAGTCCCAGCCAGACCTATTTGTTTGCTTCCATGAATTAGTTGAATGAGCAGGCCAGTAACAAAACAGTATTTTCCTTCAGTCAAAGCCAGGAAGAAAACTTTGTTCATTCCATGACAGATGGATTGTGTATGTTTAAATTTGCAGCTGGACACACTCTTTCTTCTGTGCATGCACATATTGTCTTAGTAGCATTGTTTTATTAACAACTAATTCAGATTTTTTTTCTACATATTTTCCACTTTCTCCCGGAGCAGATACAGATGAGTGCAGGGATCCCAGCTCCTGTCCCAATGGTGTCTGCATCAACACTCCTGGCTCCTTCCAGTGCCAGGTTTGCGGACCGGGGTTCAGGCCTGTCGGTGAAAGATGTGTGGGTAAGGCAACCTCACACCCCATTATAGCAGTGGCACCACCACCACTACCCAGGATCCTTAGGGTGTTTCCAACCACTCCATGGAAATAAGCAGGGTTTCCCTCTTATGTGTTAGGTAACCTTTACCTAGATGGAGCTGCTGCTCTTGGTTGGCATCACCAAAAAAAAAACAGGCTGCAGGCCATTCAATTAAAGATGTGTTGACAGCCGATGATGCAGTGCAGTTCCCCAAATATCACAAGCACAACTAAATTAGCAGAATTGTGGCTTTATGCTCAAAGGGACTGCTGATGTGTATTAAAATGATAAAATAAATAGTATTTTTGCTTCAAACGACTCTATATTGGATTTTTTTTTATGTCCGGTGTGGAGCACTTCTGAGCCCAAATAACAGGCCAATACCACAGTGATGATGGCTATATAGCATGGACTGAGAACACGACTCCACCGCCTTTGTCTAGTCAGTGTTTCCACGTATAACATATCGACTTCTCCACTCAGCAGCCCCAGAATATCCTCAATATTGTTTAAACACATCCACCGTGTTATTGCTGATCTTTTGATATCACGGGCCCTGTAAAAAGATTGTTTGTAATACTTCAATTTGGGAGAGTCCAAATATTTTCTCTTGGCTACAGCCTTGAACAAACAGTGTATTATTGTTGGAGAGCTCTAGCTACTGTACTGTTGGGCCCAGCAGAGGCCGGCAAGGCTTTATTACCACTGTTGGGCTAGGTGAGAGGGCCAGGAGATGTATGAGAAGGTCAAAGGATCTGCTCCCAGGTGCTAAAAGGTCCCGGCATGCAAACAAATTTCCTCACTCACCCATGATGTTGTCTGTGACCCGCTGTAAAGGTCTAACTGCAGATTACTAGATGTGCCCACACAAATGGTTGACAGATTGCACCTTGGTGTGTGTTTTGTTTAAGCTCACATGCCAGCGCCTACCAACCTAAAAGTGGCCCTGTTACATAACAACCCAACTGGTGTTACTTACCACATCCCCTCCATATGACCTTGCACCCCCCTAATTTGTTTGGAAACTTAAGCTCCCGGAACGAGTGATGCAGAAAAGCTCACCCAGCAAAAAGAATGATGGAAAAATTGAAATGAACTTCAGTAGTACTTTTGAGTCCTGTAAAATTGATTTCTCAGGTTTAAAGTCTCACGATTTCCTTGCTACCAGAGAAAAAAACTGCTTAAGCTGCTTGCTGTTTGCCAGTCTGCTATTATTACTATTCATTCTGTGTAAATCGGTGCCGTATAAATAGTAACTGAGAGGAACTGTGCAAATGAGGGATAACACCAGAGGTAAATATTTTTGCTCGGGACATTCACACAAGTAGCACTAACAGTCCTACAGTTTACGTCTGGCATTTTGGGAGTCACATAAAACATGCAGCATTAGCACTGAGTTTCCAGCATTTGCTGCAGTCAATTGCCGACAGCACAGTGCAGCAGTTTGAATCCAATTGACCAAATCGTGGATAAGCCTAATTGTTGGTGTGATTGAGAAAACAGTTCCATTCCCTTGTCGGGGCTTATCGCAGGCAGGCCTGAGAGATTCCGGATGATAGCAGAAACAAAACATTGGGCCACACTGACAGACATCTGGCAGTGCCCTTGGCTAAGCAAACAAAACCCACTCTGTGGCTCCCGTGCAGTTTCCAGTGTGTGCTCATGTGTCTCCGAATCTCTATCACCTCTCAGTATGGTCTTCTTCCTATGTACTTTTTCAGATCAGCACCCCCTTACCCCACTCCTCCTTCCTCTTTGATAGTCTCCTTCACATCACACTTGACTTGCTTTCTTTTCCCGACAATTTAATCTAACCTAAAAAAAAAAATTCCCCACTGTTAACACTTGATAAATTCCACTACAACACTATAAAACACTGTTTCTGCATGAGGTTTTCCACAAATATAATTCCTGGGTCAACAGTTCTGACTCATGAGGTGGAAAAGACAGCTACTTCCACAAATAGTAAAAGGCTTTCATGAATGAGGCATGGTCTGCGCCCTGATGTAATTTAATGACTGCTGTTTGTAGTCATTACGCACACTAATTATACCGTAATTGTTTCCCTTTTACTGCTAAACAATGCTGACACAACCCTTATTTTGAATGGAGATCTAGAGATTTTTGGTCTGCATTGTGTTCAGTTTTCTGCTTCGAGGCCTCATTTTTGATCAGACTTCATGGCTTGTATCTTTTTGTTAAAGGTTTGATTTACATAAAAGTGCCCCCCCCCCACTACCACCACCACCATTTACCTCGAGTGGCATCCAGCCAAGCAATGACATTTTTGAAAAAAATTTGTAAACTTTGTGTGCGGAGGCAGATTTCTCAAAACATGAAAAAACAAGTCTATGTTTGATACCACGAAAGTGGTGAAAATTGTTTTTTTGTTCTATTTTTCAGCAAATTAAGCTTTTTAATTTGTTCTAATTCCACAGTTCAATTGTGGCAGAATGAAACCTAAAATCTGTACATTCACCCATCCATCCTTCCATCCATCCTCTTAACCGCTTTTCCATCTTAAGGCCACAAACAGGGCTGAAGCCTGTCTCTGCTCAGATGACCAATCCATCACGGGGCTACCACAGAGACACACATAGCAACATGCTCGCATATCCACACATATGGCCAGTTTAGAATCATCAAGTAACCTAAAAGCCGCGTCTATGCAAACTCAGGTTCAGACCCAGAGCCTCTATGGGGTGGCGACACAGCACACTACGCCATACTGCTGCCCTAAAACCTAAAATATCCTTCTTGTATATGTTGTGTCAGATATGAACGAGTGCCTGATTCAAACCGTGTGCGGCCGTGGAAGGTGCGTTAACACGGAGGGCTCCTATAGGTGCAACTGCTTCCAAGGCTACAAACTCTCACCAGACAGCATTTGCCAAGGTAAATGTCAGTCAGAAAGTCAGTCAGACATTATTCACACTCCATATCAAAGTGACAGCTCTGTGAATGGTTCTCCACAGTCCTACCACAGAAACCTTGCGGTACCATTGAAGGTTTATAAAAAAGCTACAAAGAGTTAGAGTTTTTATTTTCTGAGGGCCTCTTGCCCCCCCCCCCCCCCCCCCCCCCCCCCCCCCCCCCCCCCCTCTCCCTGGCTCTCTTCTTTGT
>VUQK01016360.1:0-10188 GCA_015106715.1 Bujurquina vittata
GCTTCCTCCTTGATCTTGGTACCTCTAAGAGCAGCTGGTCTGCTGACCTGAGAGACCGACAAGGTAGGTAGGGGTGAAGAAGCTCAGAGACTTAAAGACTGTGAGATTTATTTTAATTTATTTTCTTGCTGTACAACAGCAAGCTTGTCCATCCAGGGATTTGTGACATTAATGTGATAAAATGAATACATTGTTTATAGATTAACATGCTGTACATTTCTTTGTTTTGGGCGTTAGGTGCAAAGATGACACCGCCATCCATCACAATACTTCCTGACAAGAAATCTCCAACAAATAGTCACAGCTCTCCAGCCCGGACTGGAAAAAACAGTGAGTAATCCTCTCTGGCTTCGGTCACATGAATCACACTTTTCTTTCCATTAATCTGTTTAATCTGGATTAAATTCACTTACTCGTCAATGATTTGGACTTTTGCACAATTGTTTATAGGCTGTAGGCGTGCGAATGTTATGGGAGCATGCTTGGGGGCTTCTCTGTTATCAGTGAATGGAGGAGCGGCTTACACAAGCTCAGCAACAATTACCAAAAGCGACAGTCAGCATGTGTGGAGTGGCTTCCACATCGGGGACGGTTTCCTCCCCTCACCTGCCTGTGGTTGCTCTGTGCCCTTGACTCTGAGCATTTTGCCACACAGTGCACTAACACTGAGCAGCGCCCTCGTGAAGCTGAATAAATGTTCCCCTCTGCTGGTGAGAAAGCAGCGCTGCACTGATGTCACGCCTCTTTAGACAAAGCTGAGTGTGCTTTCTCCCCCATCTCTCCCAGCCCCATCCAGCACAGAGAAGAAGGCACACATGAACGGACATGCTTCCCCTTCTCACTTAGCTGCTAATGTCAGCAGCAGCCACGGAGGTAAACCAAGTAAGTCTTATGTTTTTCCCCCCCTTTCATTTGGCTGCCCTGCCACTGCCCTGTTCTCTAAATATCTTCCTCCCGCTTTCAGTTCTGGAGGGTTACATGAAGACAGACGACAGGATGCGTTTAGCCAAAGAGAGACGTGAGGAGAGGGAGAGAAGCCTGGGTGGGTGATGTCCTGGTTTTTTGTTTTTGTTTTGTTTTGTTTTGTGGCCCCTGGCTTTTTGTTCCTTTTCAGTTTCACTCAAAGTTTTTTTTCTTTTTTCTGCAGTCTAATTGGTTTTGGAAGGGCTTTGCTGCACAGTAAAGGATTCACTTTGAGTTCAGTGGATTTGATATGATGCGCTGTGTCACTTTGGAGAGTGTAGGATAGAAAAGTTCACAAAAGTAGGTCTCCTACTCACAGATAATCTCTGCAGTGACCTCATGATGACAAGGATTTCTCTCTTCATGATTTCATCACGGGCGTGGATTGACACAAAAAAATCAATTGAATCAAATTAAAAATCATACATTGCTAAATTTATCTCTTAAAGGGCACTTGTGGTATGTTATCTTTTATATGTGACACATAAACAAATAGCAAAAAGAAACTCTGTCTTTCTCAGTGGCCCGGGAGCAGCTGATCAAGGAGAAGGAGCGCAGAGCTCGGCTGCAGTACGAACGCACGGTGGAGGAGCGCTGGAGGCGGCTGGAGGAGCAGAGGCTCAAAGAGGACCTCCGCAGAGCCGCGGTGGAGGAAAAGAGGAGGCAAAAGCTCGAGGAAGAGAGGGTCAGCATTTTGTCATCTAGTGTCTTTCTGATTGCTGTGATCAGTGATGGCTTCAGAGCTCAGCCATTTGTGCGATACCAGCTCTTGAAGACATGCATGACTTTGCTGTATAAGAGCATCACAATCCATTACTGTAAAAAAAGACAGTGGTGAAGTAGTGTTTGTGTAAAAGTCCCCTCTGCTGTGATGTGTTCAGGAGCGGTTCGAGGCCCTCATGAAACGCTCTCTGGAGCGAAGCCTCCAGCTTGAGCAGAGGACAAAACGCTGGGGCAGGGGCTGCCATCTAGGAGCAGGTATGAACAGATGTTTTTTTTAATTTCATTTCTTTGTGTGTGAAAACAAAGAAAGCATGGAAGGCAAAGAAGATATTGTTGGATGGTCTGAAACAGCAGGATACCGTAAAGATATTATGGTTTATCTTCAAATGCCTTACATTTTGCTGTATTTCTGTTAGATAGCAAAACACACACACAAAGACTGTCTCTGTGTGTGTGTTAAAGAGGGCTGATCATGGCTGACAGCCTGGCTGCTGAAGTACGCATGATCAGAAATGTTTTCCTGTTTTTCCACAGAGACATGCTGGAATTACACAGCTTGGATGAATCGGCATCTTCTTAAAGGACGGTACCTCTGCCCTGTAGTGATAAATGTGATCCTGAAAGTGCCAAAAAAAAAACAACATTAGCAAAACTCAGCAGTGTTGTCTCGTTCCAGAAAAAAAAATACAAACCTTGTTTATAAGACAAGAGAGACAAGATAAGGTTTATTTGTCACATGCACAGTTATACACAGTACAGTGCACAGGGAAATGTATTTTGTACCTGCAGCCAATAGTAAGTGGTAAAAATATATAGATAAGAATAAAATATGTAATTCACACATCACGACACACAAGATAGAAATATGTTTCCTCAGGCAGCGGTAATGCCGGCCTGATGGGAGCAGGGAGAACAGAGCGTGTTCGGGCCGCGTTCTTGTCATTGGTAGATGCACACTCCCTTCTACACAGTGATACTGGTGGGCTTCGGTAGACAGAAAATAAACACACAACAAAGTTTGTGCATTTCTTTTGAGCAATGGGAACATGATTTCTGGAGAGAGAGACTGCTGATAAGCTTTCAGATATATATTTTCTGGTGCTCTGAGTGTCACAAGTTCAGTGATATTCAAGCGAGGGGAGATGATGGATTATAGCACTACAGGCCAGAGGAAAAATACGTTTTTGGGAAGAACTGCCTATTTAAACTTCTGCAAATGAATGAAACAATGTAATAAATTGGGAATTATTATTTTATTGATAGCATAACTGAGAGTTAATATGCTCCAAAATGTGCAAAAGCTACACGTAACAGCTTTAAACCAGACCACAAAAACAACTGTTTCGGTTCGTTTCTGCACTGCATCGTAGCATCCCTGCTGATATGCTAAGTTCCACCAAGTCTCTGCAGCTGGATGAGGAGTTGCTCAGATGAAGTGTTCATAATGCTCTGTTTGCTCTGCTCCGCCCGCTGCCTATAGGTGACTGTGAGAATGCCCCACTCCCTTTCTCTGCTGCCTCCGCCTTTTCCCATGGCATTGCCTCCCCCATTCCTGCTGTCAGCGAATCTGGTAAAGTTTAGCCCCCTTGCCTCCCGAATACATTCCCTCACCTGCTCATCCAACAGTTACCGTGTGTTTGTCTGACAAAAAAAAAAAGAAAAAATCTGTGACGCACGTCTGTTAAGTTGCTCTGTTGTTTAATTTTTAATGCTTGTCTTTTTTGTGCAAAATGATTTTGTATGTTCTGCAAGCCTCAGTATGTTTGTTGCGTTTGTACTGTACTGCAGTGGTTTTTCTATTTGAGTTATGATTGACAAAGACAACGTGCCTTCAGGGATTTAAATTAAGAGTCAGATGTTATCAAAAAAAGGAGCTTTTACAGACATATTTCTAAACATTTATCCCAATAATACTGGTCTTAATGTGAAGTAACCTCATTTTCACATAAGACCACGCTGAAATATTTCAGTTTGCTTTTCTTTTTTTTCCTCTGCCAACTCCGCAGTATAGATGCGAGTGGACCACCATGCAGGAAACAGAGGACAATGAAAATGCAGTGCGTCAGCTATTTCACCGACCGAATCTTAGTGGAAACTTGTTTCCTCCATTAATTCATCACCCCTAATCGAGCATTCCTAAATGACATGTTTGCTTTAGTACACGAGTTAAACTCTGCATCCTGGGTCTGAAATCCTGGAGGTTTTCTAGGAGTTTCTAGATGGGTTGCGAGCATTTTAGTGCATAACCTGAAATTAGGATTTCAGAATAAGAGCAGCTAAGTGGTGCTGACTCTGGGTCCCCGGAGCAGACGGTTTCAGAGATTAATCGTACATGACCTAGAATAAAAATGTGTGCACAAAAATAGACACAGACACAGCCACACTGAGATGACTGCACTCTTTAGAGACTGCTCAGTTTGATGAGAAGTTGCAAAGGATGGCAAAAAAAGACTTCTCTGTTACGAGGTGGTCTATGTTTAGGGCCTTTGTTTTTGTGATTTGAGTTTGTGCGAGATCTGTGTGTGTTTTCATTTGCTGTCTCTGTTTTGGGTTTTGGAAATGAAGCAAAAATGTTGGATTCTGGACTGTTTTTCGCAGCCACTCTGCTGGCACGTGTGTGGTTGCATCACACAGCATTGTAGCATACAGACTGATGGATTAATAGCTCTAATGAAAGTGTTAATACTTTATTGTGTCTGACTGATGGCTAAATCACAAAGATGCAGAGAAATGCCTCCCCTTTAAAAAGAGAGGAAATGCGTCACACACTGTAGCAAAGAATGAATGCCCATACCACTAATACACTGTGGCTTATAATTTTTTGAATGTAAAAATAAGTCAGAAAGCTTAAGCTGTATGCAGCACTCACTGTCCAACACTTCTACCTCCACCACTGTATCTACTGTCTATCTCTCTGTCGGTGGCTATCATTCACCTTTATTTAATAATTTTTGTCATCATGCAGCACCCTGCAGCCCTCACAGATCACCTTTCCACAGCTCAGTAAACCATGCAGATCACAACAGAGCCGGACTTCAGGGAGGCTCTCAGTCCACTCCCAACACCCCAAAGGTCAGATCTTGCACATTCTGTACCTTGACACAACCAAACATTACTGGACACAGGCTGTGTTTTATATGAAGCCAACACTTCTTACAGAAAGAGAGGCTGCGCAGAGAGAGAAGAACTGCATCCCCAGGTTGCGGATCGCCTGTGAGAAGATCTGAATCCCCTGCTAGCATCACCAAACACTTGGCTTCCCCTACCGCTTCCAAGTAAGAATAACTGTTGGTAAAAAGTGAGCAAGAGCTGCACTTTGTTCAGTTTCTTGTAAAAACTTCATCCTTAAGCCAGACGTCTCCTTCTCCGTGCAGGCTAGCTTCTAAGATTCGTGCCCAGTCTCCTAGCAATGCACATCAGTACCATTACTCTCCGACGAGACAGCACCCCGGCCTGAGCGATGACAGAAAAACAGAAAACGACAAGGTTGGAAAAAAAGGCGAGCAAACCAAAGCTGAGATTGCAGCCAAAAAAACCACTGACATCAACAGCTTGAATTCATCTCCACCAGCTCAGAAGAATATGCTCAGTGGTGAAATTGCTAAAACCAAATCCTCCAATATGTACCTCAAAGGGGACACATCTGACAAAACTCAGTCGCCTGAAAGAAGGAACCAGATGGCTCCCAAAGTGGATCCCTCAGAGAAGAAGACACAGAACAACCTTCAGGATGGAGACAAGAAAAAAGGTGGATTCTATAAGTTCCTTTTTTCCACCCCTTGCTCTACATTCAGTTTTAGTGCACGTGGAGGATTCTTACTCCATCTTTCTGTGTGTGATAGAATCAGCCTCGTGCACAGCCAAGGTGGCTGCTGGCACATCAGACGCAGAGGAGGCTAGCAGGTTGCTGGCCGAACGCAGGCGCCAGGCTCGGGCTCAGAAAGATCTGGAGGAGAAAAAACGGGAACAAGAAGAAGAAGAAAGGTGAGTTCACTGAATACATTAGGATTGACATTAAATAAGGAGTGGTTTAAATAGAAAAAATATTGATTGCAAATTCATACACCTGTGGATCAGATTAAGGGAGGAGCAGCTAAGGAAGCAACTTGCACAGGTGCAGCAACGGCGAGAGCCGATGAACCACCAAGCGAAGGAGAGAGGGAAGAGCGAGGAAGACCTTCATTTGAAAGAAGAAGAGAAACGGAAGAAGGAACAGCAGGAGAAGGAGCTACAGGCACAGATGGACAGAGAGGTGAGTAGTCTTTATAAAGCGCTGGGCTGTTAATGTTGCTTTGTGTTGTGCATTTAGATTTGTTATGCCTCGCTTTTGCAACTTAAAGATTTTGGATTACAATGTAAAGCTTTGCAGCCATTCATTACATATGGATCTTCTTGCTCTCAACAGAGAGAAAAAGCTAAAGTCCAGGCTCAAGAGGATGTGGAGCGTCAGCGGCAAGGCAGGGAACTGCAGACACAGCAGGAGGAAGAGGAGCGCCTACAAAGAAAAAAGGTTATTTTAAAAAGAGACAGATCAACCGCTGTATCCGGATTACGTTTTTGCTCTTGAAATATCTGAATGAATAGCTGGAAAGTTCACAGAGTGATTGGATGTTGTCGTTCTTTTACAGAGAATTGAGGAGATTATGAAGAGAACTAGGAAGGGTGAAGCTGAGTCGAAGGTACTGTAAGAGACAGCTTCTGTCCTCGTACAGTAGACCTGCTGCCTTTAAGCCCCTGCTGATTGTTTGGGTTTTTTTCTATCAACTATAATTTATTATAATTTTCTCATGTTATTATCTTTATTAAATTCTATCGTTGCGATACTTTGGTTTTGTGTCCTGATTGCCATAAATGTTGACTTGATCGTCTCTGTTCTGCGCTGAATCAGACGGAGGATCAGGTGGAGACAAAGTGCGTCTCGCCACCAGGTCAGTGTATTATTCAGTTGCCCTGCTGATCTGTAACGTTTGCTTGCTGCTCCTGCTTTCTCTGCTCCACTGTAAAGAAGCAAACAGGGCATGCGAGGTTTATGATTTAATTCAAGGGTTCTCAAACTTTTGGGTGCCAGGGCAGTGGCCCCTTACAAGAGAGAACAGTGTCCGAGGACTCCCTCATAATCCTGACACCAATAAACCACAAGCTTCCAACATTGCTGCTCCAAGAGTCACATTTTAACCTTCAGGCCTGTGTCATAGTAATTAACACCAATACATTTTAAGCATACAGTTAATGATGGTCCATTCTTTTACATCTGATGACACATTGTGTGTACTGGCCATCTGTCATTAAGCTCTCAAGAAAACCAAACTCAATATGTCAGCGTGTTTTCTCAGTTTAACTAGTTTAGACTTCATTTGACAATATGTCAAATTGCACCCTGAGTCACAATCATATAATATTGGCTCGAAGGTGACATGGTTGTGAATGGTTCCCATCTACAGTGTAGTTAGACTGTTAATAATAAACTTTTTTTTCATGATGTTATTTTACGGATCCTCCGGTTATTGGTCATGATCCCACGATATCCCCCCGGACCCCACTTTGAGAACCACTGACTTAACTTGAATGAATCTGTAGTAGCTAATTCTGAGCATGTTCCACAGTGTCTATATTTTCATGAGCTGGCTTGTTCTGGTGCTTTGGCTTTGGTTATTCAAAAGAATGGACCTGACTGATGTCAGCTGATAAAGTGACATTTCTATGCATTTAAAATCTTTCATGGCGTTTGTGCAGCATTTGGTGGCGTATGAGCAGCCAAAGACTTCCTTCCCGGTGCTGAAAGGCACCTTTCAGTGACGTACCAAGGGAGCTGACTGTAAAATTAGCTGCTCTTGAAAATGCCCTTGGAAGATTTATTCAGCTCTGTCTCCAGCAGGCTGCACTGCACACTGTGAGCTTACACTTTATTTGAGCTGTGCTTTTATCAACTGCTATGCCGATGCTACTGGTAACGTGTTACATCTGCTATAACTGCTGGGCCTTGACTTAAAGCAAATTAGCAATTTCTAGGGTGAAATCAAAGGAAATGTTGGTGTTAACTGGACAGTCCAAATAAATAAAAGCCCACTGTGATTTTTTTTTTAATTCTTCACAGGGGATATAAAGACTGTTCAAAGTAATGCTCAGGTTAAAGAGCAGGTCACAGATCAGGTCAAAACAAAGGCCTCTGCTCTCGGGAAGATAGACGCAGCAGCAGCACAGATGGACAGTCAGAAGCAAGTAAAAAACAACACTCATCTTGTGATGCACAGTGTTCCTGACAAGAAATCTGAGACAAAACAAACCAGTGAAGTGATTAGCAGCCTACTTAAAGTAGCCAAAGCCTGTGTTCTCAAGCAAGAGGCTGGAGAGGTGGGAATAAATGTAAACCAGCAGCACAGAGCAAGTGTTAATGCCACGAACCAAATCAAGAAAGAGTCCACAAAGCTGAGGGGAGAGGGCGCTATGATGAATAGTGGAGGAAAGGGTGAAGGAAGTGCCTTGACCAGTACTGATCTAAGAGCTGAAGTAAGCAAACAGCAGAGAGTGGATGTGCCAGCAGCTGGGGGAAAAGATAAAGAAGGGCCTCAGGGCGAGATTGTTAGACCTCCTGTGGCACCACTGCCAATTGGAAACCTGTCACCACCAGTCATCAAGCTGGAGCCGCTTGACATGAAGCACACAGGGTCTTGTGATGAGGTGCAGTCAATGGAAGTTAGGTGAGTCCCACTTTATTACTAAAATGTTGGGGGGCTGTAATATGTGAGTTCTGATATTATTATCGTATTTCAGCCCGGCCTCAAAGGAAGAACTAATCTCAATTCCAGAGTACTCACCTGTCAACGAAATCCAGAGTAATGGCATGAGTAACACCCGGGCCCTTGAAGAGCTGATGGACCTGACGGGAAGCATCACCTACGTTAAATTGTCCACTGAAAGCACCGTCGGTGACTGCAACAAGAACCTCATTGAGGGTGTCGTTAGTCCTGTTTCAGAGTCACAGCTCGTGGGGGTGGCACCTCCATCCTCAAATAAACTAAGCATCAAGTAGCCCATTAGTTCCTTTCTCTTCCTCTCTTGCTTGCCTTCTCTCTGTCCTCTCCCTCTCTGTTTCACACACAGGCACACGTACTCTCACAGGATGTCACATTTTGATTATGTGCTCTTGTGTCATTGCAGTTAAGGGAATAGAGCCATAGAGATTGACCTAAAACTATACAATATGACCTGCAATATAAACAAAACATCTCCTGTGTAGTAATAACGGAGCAAATGGCTGTGTCAAAGGTTGTGCGACTACAGTTCGTCTGAGGTCAAGTATGCACATATGAAAGACAGTCATTAAGAGAGATTGTTGTAGATATGCGATATTATGGCAAAAGGCAAATATCAGGGATTTGAATACTAGAGAAATTTAGAAAACACACTATTACTAACTTACATTAGCTTGGTAAGAGCTTTTCCTGTACAGATTCCTCATTGGGTCCCAGTTCATTCCCATGTTGTATTAAAGCCTGCTCAGAGCACTGATGACTGTAGCCTTTCCAAATGCCCTCCTAAGCCTTTAAACGACATTCAAAGCATTGCCAGGAAAGGCAAGACTTTAATGTTAATGATGCATTCATTTTTAATGCCAAATACTTTTATTTTGATTCAGTGTTACTGATGCATGTATTGATATTGGATTTGTGTAACAAACTTAAATCCAGAATACTACCACATCTACTGCAATCATTTATTTCCTCCTGTCCCAGCAAATGATATTCTTGATATTTTCCCCTTTATTCCTCTTTTAAATCTTTCTAACAGCATGCCAATAAGGGGGGAAATGACCCCCCTAAAAAATTGCAAGTAAACTTGAATGTTGCAGCAAATGAAGAGCAAATTATGACACCAATGCAAAAAAAAAAAAAAAGTATCACATTGCAGAGTGGAATCAATCTTCTACGTGGACTATTGCAAATATACAGAAATCGAGCACGCAAGGCAGCCTTTATTAGACCATTTCAATGACGAATGGGGCTTATCGTGATGAAAATGCTGACAACTGAGCAACTTTGTGTTATTTAAAGATATATCTGTAGGAGTGCCTTGCTATGTCAGACCCACTGCTAACTGGTCTATTAAACAGAGATTTCATTCCATGTGCAGGTACTGACGTGCAGGACTAAAGTGCACTGGGGTTAGGGATGTTTGCTGAGCAAATTGCAACTTGTCTGCCCTGTAGCTATAAAAATTCTGTTTGCTGTTAAGTTTCTCCCCCATTACATAATGTTGTACTCTGAGATCATGCACAATTCTTGAACAGTTCAGTGACATTAATTTTCTGTGTTGTGTCAAAATGCATTTTCAGTAGAGATGCCTTATATGGGACTGAGCGCCTGCTTTATTTCAGTGTTTATTTTGTGTTTATCCTTCTAACTGCTGGGATAGTTGTGTGTCTGTGACCTGTAATACTTGAACCTTGTTTTGATATATATATATATATATATATATATATATATATATATATATATATATATA
>VUQK01016362.1:1582-13442 GCA_015106715.1 Bujurquina vittata
TAAAAAGGGCATTGGATTCCCTTTACAAAAAATTGAGCATGAAAAAATTTTTTTCCCAAAAAACAAATGTAAAAAAAAGAAAAGAAAGAAAAAAAAAAAAAAAAAAACTGGAACAATGAAATCAGCGGTCAAGGCATGGTCAAGAATAGAAGAAGATAAGGTGATGAAGGGACAGAACGGTGGAAGGAGAAGTAACAAAGGAGACGAGAGGGCATGAGAGCAGAGGGCCGAGACAGGACTGGACAGAACGGGGTGGGAGGGAAGAGGACTGAGTCATCGTTATGGTGATAGAGAGAGGTACTGTAGTGAGCACTGAGCAGCCAAACCATGCTGACTCACTCAAATGCACTTTCAGTTAAACATGGAATGTCATAGTGCACCCCAGGGAGAGCATCATCAGTCCAAGGTTAGAAAAATACACTGAACTTCAGTCGTCTGTCCTTTAGTTTCATGCCAACCCTCTTTATGCAATGAATGAAAAGATCCTATGATACTACTGTGTTAGAAAAATGTAGTTTAAAGCGATCATTTGTAATGCCCCGTACCTCACGTCGCTTCAATTCGCTTCAGTTCAGTTCAATCAATTCAGTTTTATTTACGTAGCGCCAAATCACAGCAAACAGTTGCATTAAGGTGCTTAAAGACCATACAAAAAATTACAAAGAAAAAAACAAAAACAAATAAATTCTAGCACATACATGCAGTTAACAGAGACAAAAGTGTCGTAATTGCCATTTTCCTAACCACTTGTCCCAAGGGAAAAGGTGGGGTACACAGGTCGCCACCTGATTTATCTAACCTCTTTGGGAGGAAACCAGAGCACCCAGAAAGAAACTCCACACAGAAAGGCCCCAGCTGGCTGGTGGATTGAAACCATGGAC
The DNA here is from genome assembly GCA_015106715.1 of Bujurquina vittata. Classification (NCBI taxonomy): domain Eukaryota; kingdom Metazoa; phylum Chordata; class Actinopteri; order Cichliformes; family Cichlidae; genus Bujurquina; species Bujurquina vittata. The sequence continues at coordinate 2,464 of VUQK01016362.1, forward strand.
CTTCTTTTACAATGCGGCATCACCACACCACATTCTGACTTTTTAAACAAAAAGCACAGAAGAAATACTAAACTATGCGCACAAATAATACGTAACTGTTTCCTAACAGTTTAAAGTTAACAGCAGCCAGTTCATGGACCACTCAAACAGATAGTGGCCACAGTTTAGTGCTGAAAAAATTATTTTGCAGATACATAACACCTCAAACGAAAAAATATTTAATATTTTGTCAAAAATCCTTGGCAGACATTTGCAGCTAATTCATAGCATCCTTGTGACGCTCTCGCTGGCCTTCTCTGCAGCCACTTTCAGCTCCTGATCGTTATGCTGTCTCTATCTTTAGTCTAGAATTCAAGTTGAAAGTCTGAGATCAGGTCTTCACCGTAATAAGCTTTTTGATGTTTTTGGATCTTTGTTCTGTTCTACTGGTGAACGGTCGTCGTGTGACTTGGTCTGTGTTCATCCTGCTCCTTCTATCAAAGGTAAAATCATCACAAAATGTTAGCTTTCCGTTTCCCGTACAACAAGCTGTACATTGTATCAAATTAGACAAAACCAAAGTAATATGCTCATTATTAAACAGTAATAGTCATAATCTAATTTGACACCTAACGGCTGAATCAGGGGTACCTAATACGTAGATCGTGATCTATTGTGTATTTATCCTGTGTCAGTGTTTTGTATCACTAATTTAAAAACTAAATTGAATAATAAAGACTAAACTACATTCAGTATCTAATTAAACTATAGGTGTAACTCTTAACTGTCAATCTTGGGAAGGATTCTCACACGCTTTAACACTCACCTTTTAACGAGGTGATGTCATGTATTTCCGAACTGAACCTTCGTCACTCTCCTCGCGCACGAGAGAGAAAGGTGAGGAAAGTTAAACTTTTTATACGCGACTGAAGCACCGGCCAGTTAAATAATGTTTATTTAAATGCTTCAGCACTTCCACTAACCAATCCAATAGCGTAAAACTAATAATGAGGTGGTTCCTTATGCAATTCAGTTTAAAAATTCAGAGACTGATGATTGCGTGAGTAGTCACCCTGCTTTGCCACAGGAAGGTTGGTTAACTTGCTTTTTGAATGACTCCCTGGCAACTGATGCACCAGCGAAGAAACCTCTCCTAAATGTCAACCATCTATGTGTGAATTCGACCTTTCTGCAAGCCTATTTCCAAAAATTATACACACCACTTAGCACATGTTCAGCTGTTCACTAATGCAAATACTGTCTCTAATTAGTTAGGCACATGGCAGTGCATTTAGGCATTAAGACATGGTTAAGATGACCTGATGAAGGTCAAACATCAGAATGGGGATGGTAGGCGATATCTATAAAGTGTCTTTTAATGTGGCATCGTTGTTTATGGTCTAATCTGAGTATTTCTGAAACTGTTTTCAGAAAATGGTACAATAAATAAATAAATAAATAAATAAATAAATAAATAAAAGGAAACTAACCAGTGCATGATCAAAGGTTCAGGCCACTGGTAGCGGTGCAATGGTGTACCTGAGTATTGCTGGTGACTATACTGTGTTCATCCCTTTATGAGCACAGTGTACCCATATTCTGATGGCTGCTACCACCGGGATAATGTGCCATGCCATTAAGTTCAGATCATCTCAAACATGACAATGAGTTCACAGCATTTAAATGGGCTCCACAGTCCCCAGATCTCAGTCCAATAGAGCACCTTTGCGATGAGGTGGAAGCGGAGATTCCCACAAATCTGCAGCAACTGTGTGACACTATCGAGTCAATATGGACCAAAATCTCTGAGCACCCTGTTGAATCTTTGCAACAGAGAATTAAGACAGCTCTGAAGGCAACAGCACATCCACTCAATACCAGTAAATTGTGACTAATGAAGTGGCCAGCGAGTGTGTGTTCAAACACAGCTAAATGCATTCTCACTTACCTGTGAGGGAACCTTATTTTCTCTTTAACATAAAAACAACAAGTTGGGCAGGGCCAAAATATTTTCAGCGTTTCATCTATCACATTACAATAAAAAGTTAATTTTTTAGTAAATGATTTTGCACTAGATAAGAGAAGTCAAACTGAAGAGGGATTTGATTTAGATACATCCTCTGCACAGTATTTACAGGGATATTTTCATAATATTTCTGCAAGCTCAGATGAACCATCACCACCCTCCTAATGAGCTGCTAATGAGTGTGAAACAGAGTGTGGAGTGCCAGATGTAGTGCCCCTTTAACCTAATAACTCATAATGGTGGTTCATATGCTAAATTAGAGCATCACAAACTGTAAAGTGATTATAAGTGTCAATAAGATGCCATAAAAGCTTTTTCCTCCTCTGATGATTAGCACGGCTGATTTCACAACCGGATTCTTTTTGGTGTATTCTGTTTGTCAGTTTGTCAGTCGGTATGCTCGTTTCTTAAGAAGATAGAAGATTTAAGATCTCTAATGACTTTTGGTAGGATGAGTGGAAAGTCAGCACAATTGTGAAATAATATAATATTAAATTGTATTTTTTGTCTCTAACTTATCTATAAACTATAATCCACAATCAAACCAAACTAGCAGCAATTGCTTTAAATAATGCAATAAGAAGCGCCAGTGTGGATAAGTGTTATCAATAACTACACAATTGTGTGATTGAGATTAAATTTAAATAAATGGTTATGTTTTGTTACTAATCTATTATTGGCTTTAAATGCAAACTTTCTATTACATTGCATTTCCAGTTTAATAACAGATGACTTACAAAGTAGTTTAATTGATAGGTCTATCATTATGGGCCAGTATCTCATAGAGACCAGTCAGTCTTCCCTGCAACCACCAGTCCCTAACAATAAAAAAATGTGCAATCCCCCGGGGGTTGGTGATTGGTTGCTGGCTGTCGCTGGTCACAAAGATTGGACCAAAAATTCTCTTTGTGATTGCTTTGGTTGCTAACAGGTTGCCCCAGTTGTCCGTAGTTTGTATGGAAGACACCAACGTCTACTCTCTGAGCTGTAGTGAAGCGTTCAACTGTAAAGTTACAGCTGTGCCTTGCTGCTGCCACCAGCATGTTTCTAAAGGCACAATTTTTACTTTGAAGATTAAAGGCTCCGGTTTCTGGTTTGATTTCACTGTTTCACTGCTGCTTGGCAAGAAGTTTGCAAGTATTTACAAGTCACCTTCAATGCAAACTATGTGCAACCACAGCGATCTACTAGTTACCAAAGCAATCTCAAGGAGATTTTTGGTGCAGCACCCTTTTTGTGATTGATTTCATGCAAGTGACTGCCAGAAACTTCTAGCAACCATTCACCAACAAGCCGCCAAATACACCCCTTTCCATTGTGACTGGTGGTGGCCAAAGTGCCATTGACCCGTCTCTAGACCTGCATGAATGGGCCTTCAGCAATCAATTTCACAGCAACTGCCAGCAACATCCAGCAAACAACTGCCAGTATACATTTTTCCTCACCAGGGAAAAATGTGCATTCCCTAACTGTCTGGCAGCTGATTCTAGTGAGACTTGAAATTATTCTAAGGATCACACACACCAACTCAGATGGTTGCTATACCTGTTGACTCGGCCCTGAGACACTGATGTGTGATTTATTGTCTTGAGTGTATAGTATCATGCACCACTCAATGATAAGGGATGTGGTGATTGAAAGATGAAACTTTCAATCAGTGCGTGATATGAAACGTATTTTTCTCTAGTGAGACTTAGAGACATTATTCTTAATTGATACCATAAACGCGTGATATTGCTCATGTATAACTGCCACCCACTTGATCTGTCCAGGATAGCCCGATGAAACAAGCGGAAGGGATTACTTGCAAGTCCTGTGTGACCCAGGTCTTGTTGATGGTCATTATAGCTGTCAGGTCTGGTGGCTGTTGACCTTTTCAGATCTAACGTTTAAACCTTTCCGTGTGAGTCATTTCAGGACATTTAGAGGGATTTAACTCTGCTGGTGCTGTCATTTGCAAACTGAGCCCTCTTCAGCTTGGGTGCTAAGCTGCTGCGAGTGGGGAAGCTGCCTGAGCACAGGCAGGTGGGAATTTGGGCAGCTTATATGTATGTGTTGGAAGAATTTAATGGGGGTCATGTCCTCACCTTATTGTTTCTGACCTGGGTGCTTATCTGAAATATGTGGCGATGTGGGGTCACTGTGTCGATGGCATCTTGATGCTAACACCAAAGAGAAGGCTGTCTCTTCAGGCTTCATGCAGCTGGATTTAAAAAGCATATTTGTTTTTAGACATGGGTCCCATTATCCCAGAGAAAGACAGGCGCCCGTTTAGCCATTTAAGCTGCTGCTGATAATGCCACAAAAACATATTCATCTGTTTGTGAGCAGCTCTGTCCAAGCGACTGCAAACCTCTGATAAACCTTTAATGGCCTTTGGGTTCGTGTGCCTGCAGATGCTGTGGAGCACCTACACATGCATTAAGAAGAGTTTTATAAGTATTTACTTTGTTTACTGAAAACCTTCACACTGACTTGATAGTTGAAGTCTTTCAGTTCTCCTCAAAAATCTCTCTTTTTCACTTTTCTCGCTGTCATCCTTTCATCTTCTTTGCCCTCTCATTTTGCTTCTGATTATGATTAACACTTTAAGCTATTAAAGGATCACCAAAAGAGAAAAAAATCACTCAAGGTCAGGGGAAAACGAAGATATAAACAAGAACGATAGGCTGAATAGACATTTTGGCATTTGCATGTCTGGGCGCATTTCAAAGGCACCATTTTTTGCAAATATGTGGTATAAATGATGCTGCACAAGAACCAAGAATAAAAATAATATATGTCAATGCAGCTGTACGCTACAATTTTAGACTACTTTATAAAAGTCATACCAGTGCATACCTATCATTGTTATCTTGCTTAGAGTTTTCTGTCAGACAGAGATCCTTGTGACTGACATGAGCAGAATTTCTTTTACACATTTTTTATCTGCATTACAGGGACACAGTCTGATGGGTTCAAGATCATTTTAACAACTAATAAACAAGGAACAAACGCACAACTCGCATTTTACTTGCAAGGGAAGGCCGTCCTCTGCGTCCCTCATGGACACAGAGGAGGAGATCTCCCTCTGCATCCCTAAGACACAGAGGAGAGGAAACCTTCCCCCGAGCTGGCTGCTGACCGCCGCTTTTATTTACACATGCATACAATGAAAGTCACATGACCACAGGTACTTCCTTTTACAGCGTACAGTAAAACACTCCCACAGCTCCCCATATATGGATGCAACCTCACGTGACCTAAAGGTGTTCGCACTTATGTGATAGCTCTTTGTATGCATATGAGGTTGGGGGTGTCCTCCATTTTAACAATGAGGAGTTTCTCTGTGTGTCTGGGACAGCCTGTGATAATAATCAGTATTCCTTCGAAAGCTCCTTTAATATTATCACAAGCTTGTCCCCATCCAAGTGAAACCAAACCAACAGGATTACACACGAAACAACTCATACAAATAGAAGATATGATAACACACAATGAAAGTTCATACAATAACTCCAACACAGTCAGTCTGAAACGATGTATTAGCTTCAACAGCACAAGATTTCTGTGCCACAGGTTTAGGCTGAACATGTTTTTCAATCAGGCGATTGCTTGTTTTGATTGCTCACTACCTTTCAATACTATATTAGTATCAGAACATGAATTTTTATTTTATTGCTTTGTTTAGGCTCTTCCTTTCAGAATTTAGGCCTCGCGTGCCATTCAAGCAAGTTAAAAAAAAATATTTTTTTGATTTTTCCATTTTGATACAAGCTAGCAGAATGTGTACTTTTTCCTTTGTTCTACAAATGATCTTTTCACTTCATGGAATAATATTGTCAGATTCATTTTGGTGCTGCATGTAGCAAGTGTGTAGTTATAATTTCATGGATTACAACTATGTATCACACATATATAACCTACTAAGTTTTTGAATCATACATCATTTGATGGTGGTCTCTGGTAATTAACTGTAATTCATTACATTCTGCATTCTGCAGCAGATTAATTCTTATGCAAACAAGAAAACTGGCTTCCTTAATGTGTGGGATTACAGACACCATTTGTCCTTTGGATTGCTCGGGAAGAACCTATTTTTTGGGGGGAATCACGTCGTAGCAAAATTTAGGTTAAGACTCTTCACACAGATGTGCGTAGCAAGGAGTTCACACGGGGAAATTATTACAGTGAAAAGATGAGGTGAGGCAGGAAAAATGAGAAATTCCATCCATTTTCTTCCACTTATCCAATTCAGGGTTGTAGGGGGCTGGAGCATATCACAGCTGCCATAGGGCAAGAGGCAGTGTACACCGTGGACAGGTCGTTAGTCTGTTGCAGGGCTAACACAGAGAGATAAACAACCATTCATACTCACATTCAGACCTATGAGTAATTTAGAATCACCAGTTAACCTAACCCCACTGACTGGATGTCTTTGGACTGTGGGAGGAAGACAGAGTTGTTTCCACACAGAAAGGCCCCGGCCAGATAGTGGCTTCTAACCCAGCAAATTCTTGCTGTGAGGCAACAGTGCTAACCACCGTGCCGCCATACTGTAACACAAAATTACAGATTCCTATATTTGAAATATTTCAATCAAAAAAATCTAAACTGAAAGGAATGAATGACTGAATGATTTTAAAGGTGTGTGTATGTGTGTGTGCTGATGTAAAAAAAAAAGGGAGGGGGGGTGAATAATGCAGTTACCACACATATGCACAGTGATGCTTCAAGATGCAAGAAATTTTATTTGTCACATATACACATAATATATTACAAAAGATTATTGTGTCTGCTCTTGGTCTTAAGCTAAAGTACCTTTAGGCATGTTTACAAGCTTAAATGCCTTGCGTTGGTGTCACGTGACTGACAAATTAGATACATATGTATATTAATGAACAGCTATATGTGCCTAACCAATTGGCTGGTGAGCGTATTAAATTTGTATCTTGTATATTTATATAATTAACAGTCATAATATCTTTATTTAACTCATGTTTTCCAGTCTGGGCTCGTTAAATTCCCTCCCAACTTTTTTTTTTTGATTGGCCACCCTCTGGAAAAGGAAACATCACCCAACTGTTTTGGGTACCGCCTCCTCCTTGTGCTAGCACGACACTTTCAGAAGCATTAAAACTAAGTCACATTTCAAGTTCTTGATCGAAATGACAAGTTTTTATATTCAACCCTTTAAGTTCAAGCTCACCTTCAATCTGGGTTATGAAAGGGACGAACACGCACGAACATCCGCAGCAACGTGGATTCTGCTGCCACCAAGTAACTAGTGTTAGTTAATTGAATTTTGAAATAAATAAAATGCCACCAACAATGCAATAAATCTAATCTAAATAAAATTGCACATTTGTTTATTCCATATCAACTTCATACACTGTAAAATAAAATGTTTAACAGGAAACAGGAAAAATCACCTTATTTCTTCTTGAAGAAATGCTGATATCAACTTTTGTGACCTTAAGTAGCTTGTAAAAAAAAAAAAGATAATCTATAAAGAATGAAAGAAAAGCAAAAGTGCCTATCAGCTTCCAGAGAGGCAAGCATTACAAAGGGCGATCAATACAAGACAAACGGCGTTGGGGCAGGGCCCTCAGATCACGGTCATTTTGACAAATGAGCCCGGCTTTGTGAAACAGGCAGTGCAAACAAATACTCTACCTCCTGCCTCAGGCATCACAATTTTGGAGGTAAGTGACATTCCTCCGAATGAGCGGAGACAAAACAAAAAAAAAGAAAAGATAAATGAGTTATTGCATGGAAGAGAGAGCATGGCAGGCTCGCAGCTAAATGTAACTCCAGACTGAAAGTGGTGATGCCGAAGAGAAGTATCTTTTTTTTTTTTTCCAGACACAACAACAAAATTAGTTCACACTGGGCAGAAAAACAATCCTCTCCTGTGTCATCTGTGTTTGCTTTGGGAACGGTTTTTCACCACAGATGAATCCAAAGCAAAATCGCTATCATCAGGCTTCCCCATTGCACCAGTTGCACCACTGAAGAATCCTCCAGCACACCGAGTACTGTTCTCTTAGCCTCTTTCTCTCAATACCAAATTAAAAACAAACCCTAACATCTTGTCAATAGGGTGACCTTAGTCTAAATTCTCTTCTCCTATCCAATCTCTCTGGGCATTTTGCACCAATTGCTCAGCAATCCTTCACATGCAGAGTATTATAATTTGATCTGTCAGTCAAGGGACACTCAAGGGAACGCCGCAGTCAGGTGATTGACTCCGAACAAACTGCATTAGTTGTGAACTAAACACGTTGACAAAACAGAGCGAGATTCCAGGTGCTGGAGATGCTGTCATAAACATAATCTCATCATCAACAAGTCCCTTGGCTTGGCCATGATAAAATTAGTACAGCGGCATTGAATGTAATGTGTTGATAGGCTTATTTGTCACTTTAATGAGGTTGGACACAGGAAATTTGTTGCCTGGAAGCTCTCTGGTGGTTTTCGCTCCCTCTTGTGTCTCTTTGCACATTTTTAAGATGTGTGTGACTGACAGGTGTTCTTGTCTTAATCTCGTATTTTAAACGACGTTAAGGCCAAAAATTTACTCCCCACACTGTTCAGCATAACCTCTTTATTATGAGAAAGATAAAGACACAGACACAGATTGGCCATCTTTAGCAATAAATGAATAAATCATTCACTAATTTGATATATATCAGATAAACACTACTTAATATGTTAAAGTCCTCTAATTGTCCGCCTTTTAAGCATCTGTGACTGATACCCAGAGGGCCAGCAACCACCTCCTATTTTCAAACAACACCATCATAATGGACTTTTAATGACATTCTAATAGGTTTTATGGTGTAATGAATTTACTGCGATTGTTGCCTTGGGTGGCAAGGAAGCAGTGGCACTGTACAGTAAACAGTTTCAGCTGACTGTGACAGTCAGTCATGTTCACATTCTGACTTTTGCTAAACACACATAGTGCGTACAGGGGACGTGCCTTCTTACAATGCAGAACCTTCAGCACCGCTTATCAAAAGATTTAAGGGAGTGTATGTAAATATTTGAGTCTTCATGTATACTTTTGATCACGTAAAACTGCGGGAGGAACCCACACAAACATGGGGAGAACATGAAAACTCTGCGCAGAAAGGTCAAGGTGGACTCAAACCCAGGACTTCCTTGCTGTGAGGCAACAGTGCTAACCGCTGTGGCACCGCGCTGCCCACTGTAGTTAAAAGTTAGCAATAATAATACTTTTATATTTACTTATATATTTGAAATGTAGGCTTGGAAGTGGGAAAACAAAAGAGAACTTCAGTATCACTTAATGTGAAATAACAATAACAGAAGGTGCTGCACTGTAAGATGCTTACCAGCAAGGAGAATAAAACTCAGTAAGAACCAGGACACATGCCAGCACACTGACAACTAACAAGGGCAACACATTTCTCTATTTCGTGCCTCCTCGTCTCCTCTTTCCTTTGTTCTGCTGCCTGTGACACAAAAATCAATCTCAGCGTGTCATCTTTAATGACATCTCAAGATACAATTCAAAATGTAACAAGGACAGGGCAGGGAGGAGGCTTGCTTAGGGAGCCACGACTGAAGATGCACAAAGGTGTGACTCGTGACAGTGTTTTTACCTGTGATGCACGAAAGAGGCATGCAACAGAGCTGGAATATACAAATGAATATAGTCTAGAAATGAGTATTTCTTTGTATTTGTAAGTTGTTTGAATTATTTAAGATGATCAACTGCACGATTAAACTTTGTGCTCATTTGTGCTTTAAAAAAAGAAATCTGCCCCTTTTGTAGCATGTTGTGAATATCATTAGAAGTAAATTCAAACAAGTTGCCGCGAACACAAGCATCTGAGTGTCTTACATACGCGTCTGTGGGCTGTAATAAAACAGTGGACTGACAATGCAGCTGTGACACACATCACATTTGACTGACAAACTTTAAAATAATGCCCTTGGCCTCGACTTTCTCAGCTCCTACGCTCTGGTGGAAGGGACTAGGATGGGAGGAGAAGGAAACAGAGAGCTATAAATGCAAAAAGAGAAACAAACAACAAAGCTATCTATCTTCCATTATTGATATTAAACCAAGAAGGCAATGGTTAGAGAAGAAAGCTAAAGACTAAAATGGCTTTTCTGGTGTAATGACACAGTAATGTTCCCACTGAGTTTTTATTTTTCTGTAATTCAGAAATTAGTTTGTAATTTTGCCCACCATTTAATCAGCCAACTGTAGATGCTGCCTTCATTTATTTATTTTTGCACACATGTAATGTGAACAGTATCAGGAAGACATTCACAAGCGTTCTGAAATTTCTGCAAATATCTTTGCAGTATAATCAACACGGTGCTTCATCTTAGCGTCTCCTACCAGTTTGCACCAGTTTGTGTTCTGTTGTTTTCCACGGTGGCTTTGTTTAATCCATGTGGTGCGACAGCTGCTGAGAGAGCTGATTATGCATCCCCTGTGGCAACATAATACAGTCAGCAGAGCCTAAAGCGGTTGAAGTGGTCACCTACTTTGGCGACAGTAGGAGGATTTTGCCACAGATAATTTCAACAGAGTTTAAACCCATTTTTTGGATCAGTACAGCTTTTTATTTATTTTTTTTTTGTCATCATATAAATCTCTATTGTTGAATTGGTAGCAGCAAAAAGAAGAATTTACCAAGAAAAGGAGCTAGAAAAGATGTGCTTATTTCATATGCATATCTATGGCCACTCAACTTTTCACTTAAAGTGTAAATTTGTTTTGGAACTTGGAAAAGTGTTTCAGAGTTTGTAATTTTGATTTGCACCTCTCTATCTTCACTTTGAAGATATTGGAGCAAGTAGGACATAATGCAGCAAAAACAGCACACAAGACAGGAATGGCACTTGGTTAGTTGTAAGCATAGTGCATTAAGAGGCAATGTTTCCTTTTTATAAAAAATTAAAAAAAAAAAAGACCTTCCAGTGCAGGAGGAGGAAAAGGGGGTGGTGTGGT
>VUQK01016363.1:0-11640 GCA_015106715.1 Bujurquina vittata
AATGTGTGTGTGTGTGTGTGTGTGTGTGTGTGTGTGTGTGTGTGTGTGTGTGTGTGTGTGTGTGTGTGCGATGTCGGAGTGTAGTTTGTAAAATGTTTTCTTTGCATGCAACAGGTTTTATTCGTGTGCAGCATGTATTCTACGCGTGCAAGCTTTTGGAAGGAAATTAACTCCATAAGCACACATCCCCTTTACCACTTTTCACGGTAAATTGAAATTTTTGGTTTTAAGGCCATTTAAAAGGATGTGCCCTGGGACATGCATGGAACACCTCACCCAGGAGATTAGCATTTTTGCGCAACAAACTTTCCAGTTTAGCTAATACGCGTCCTTAATGCATATACCCCCAATCTTACCTGACAGACGTCACTTGGAGTTAATGAGGTTGAAAAAATATTTTTTCCTAATATTTAAGGTTAAGTATTGTACACTCATTTGGATTACATTTTAAAATAAAAGTAGTGTAATAAATGTAATGCTTATTTGTCAGTGAAACATGAATGAGATAAATAAGTATAAAATAGTACTAAAAAAACCCGCAGTATGTTTGAATAAAATGTATGTGTTTAAGGACACTGGGTTAACCCAGTGTCCTAATTTATCTATTTAATTTATGTTTGGCTGACAGGTATGATGATTTACGAGTTATCTTATTTTTAAACTATGGTGCATCAATGGATACAAAGTGCACAAAATGCAACAAAGATGCATGATCCTAAAAGTCAGGCAGAGAATTTTATTTCGAGTCTGCATGTGCGCATAAATCCCCGCCAGGTGGCGCTATCCGCCACGGTAAACCCTGAGGATGAAAGCGGAGAGGGGGTGGAGAGCTGGTGTTTTACAGCCAGCTTTGACTGTCACTCTCCTGCAGTACAGAGAGAGCGATTCGGGTTTTGCACCAGAGCCTCTTTCGCATTTGTGAAACATCGGCTTGGGAGCGCAACACGCGGAGCCGCGGCCGTATCACGTGGTCAAATGCGGAAATTTTAACGATTGAGAAAGTAGAGACGGACACGGGAGGTGAGGTTTCGGTGCCCGCTTGATTTCTAAGAGCTGCTGCGTGTTTTGAGGACAACGCTCCCACAGGCTGCAGGCGGTTGCACTTCCACTTACCGCCTCGGTTAAATGTACGACTTCCGTCTGCTGTGAGTAAAGGTAAGTTGAGCCTGACGTGCAACGGAAACAAGACAATAGAAAGGCGCGTTTCGACCGTCTGTGAAACGCGGCAACTTTAGGGAAGCAACAAAACACCTGACTGGCAAGATGAGTAGTGAGGCTTTGCGAAGACGGACGTGTAATTGTAGTAATTGTAGCTGCTGCACCTTTTACGCACTAGGGTGACTCTAGTGTGTTAATTCTAGTGTTACTAGAAAGAAGTGCGCTAGAGGAACTAACCAAGCGGTTTACTTTAACGTCACAGCTGCACATTTTACTCCAGATACTTGCTTTATGTTTTGTGTAAAAAATAATTCGAAACAATCCCAGAAAAAAATGACCTTGTAATTGGTTGCACTTTGTGCAAAGCTCTGCAGCGAAGGCATTGAAAAAACAGGATGGACATGGTTAAGATTGGGTGTCCAGGAAATAAAAATTCCAAAAAAGACGTTTTATTTTCTTTGTCGAAAGAAAAGGAGAGGTTAAATAAATGAAGCTTGCATGCACCAGGACTATCTGATGACCTGAACTCACAGGTAATTAGTTATCCCCCAATAACATGCTTAAAACACACAAAGCTCACAAATTAGTAACAATGTTGCCCTTGCGGATGTAGCCATTGTTAATTTAAAATGACCGTAACTGTAGTCACACCTTTTTCACAGCACTGCTGTGTTGCTGTGATTTTCACACGCAACAAATAGTGTGAGCAAGGTGGCCCACTTTGGTCATGTAATTGAAAAACAAAATTGAAAGTCATTTATTACATACTAGTAGCTTAGTTGCCATTTGTGTGTGTGTGTTTGATTTCTTTATAATCCACAGGTTTTCCACTGGCGCAATCAAAGCCCTTTCTCTTGTACCAGCTTAATAGTGCAGTCAGAGCATGTGAGCTATAAATATTTCCTATATAAATGTTTCCTGCCTCTTTGTGCCCGTCTAACATGAAGCAAGTGACTTCCTTAAAATAACAAGTACCTGTTGCAGCTCTCTGTGGCATCTGCAATTTTAATATATCTGCTCTGCCGTAGAGCAGGGAGAGAGTGTTGCTATCAACAAAGCCTGGCTGGGCTTCGAGTTTTAAATGAGGGGGGGTCATGCATGTAAATGAAGTTTGGCCTTTGAAGAAACAAAGCTGTGTGAGTTCACAGGTGGAGGCGGTGTGGAAATACAGCAACAGGTACACTAATGAGCCACAACCTAACCAATGCCATTTGCTTCAGTGGTTAGGTTATTACATTGCAGTGTTTTGCTGGGAAACCTCGGGATCTGGAATTTATATGGATGTTACTTTGACACCTAACACCTACCTAAACATCGTTGCAGACCACCCACATTCCACCCGCAAAGAATGTGCACCCTCCCTTCCACATAACCAGAACTGCAAAGAAAAGAAAGAGCCTGTCCTACCCAATGAAGCATATCTGATTGATCCATGGAGGAACCACTCCCTCAACCAGCAGGATCCCTGACCAATTCCCATTGCCAGAAATCACAAGACACCCCAGGAAAAAAAGGTTCCCAGTTCTCAGAGCTGTTTTAGAGGCACAGAGGCAGCTGATTTTAATACTGTGGCGCTTTACTGTAAATTAATTAGCTGTTCTGAATATTGGCAGGGTTTAGTAACTCTGTGTGATTAATCGTCACACTTGTTTTCTGCAATCCACACATGCACAGCAGGTGTGGATTGCATGCCATTGCATAGCATTGTGTGGTGGTACTTATCTTGCCTAGTAACACCTTTATACAAAATCCATTACTCCCAGTTTCAAGTGCAGAGCAGTAACCTTCATCTCTTAAATCCCATTGTGCAGCAGAAAGCAAAGATGATCTAATTCACTGCAACCCACAATCAGTTTTTGCAGGTTTTACCATAATGTCTGTGAGCACAGCAAAATTGTATACCTTTAAAAATAAATCTTGTGAACTTGGTGATTGCTGTGCCAGTACACATTGTGTTACTTAGATGATCTGACAGGTTGTGAACAAGCCAACGGTTTAAATTTATCTAAAATTTGCTGCACCAGGATGTTCCTAATGATTCCTCGTTAGGCAGGGAAACCGTGCCCATTTTGCCAGTACAGTGGGTCAAACTGGAATAAAGAAGTTGCTCTAAAAGCTGACGGATATTAAGAACAGTCTTACAGGGAATCTTCCCATTCACATTTTTCCCCCTGTGCTTTGTTTAAAACCTGCTCAACTGTTCCATGGCAACAAAAACACAGCAGGTGTAATCCTAGAGTAAGCCGCATTCAGTGTGGTGGTATTTTATGTGACACCGATCACCCAAAGCATTTGTGCAAACATCTTTAAGCTTTTCAAAATTTTATAAGGTGGGTTTGTTTCTGTCCAGTCATATATACCTAATGTGTCACACCCCTGATTCCACAGCTGGAAGCGTGCACATTTGAATCCCATTAGTGGCTTTCTAATCTTAGCGACCCATTTAGGTGCCTGAAACAGGACTGGTATTTTGCACCACTAAAAGTGGATCATCATCTGATTTTTGCAGCACTCTCAGTGGATGTGACACTGTAAGTTTTCTGCTCCAGGCTCTTACTCCCTTTCCTCTCCACTTGCAGCAAAGAAAGTGACGACTCCCGCATTGATCCATGCTCACTGCACTTTCATTGCTCCCCCTGGCAACGAAAAAGTGGAATGTGCAAACCAAGTGGGATTCTTGGGGTCATTTGTCTCACAGATCTCAATGGGCTTTTTAGAAATTAAAATGAGTCAGTGGCTTCTAAGAACAAGGTCATACTTCTGGTATTTTGGACAGGAACCTTTCCTAAGGTTGTTGTATGGCCAGCAGCGTCTGAATTTTGACATTTCAAAATAAGAATAAGATTTCTTTCATCAAACGTGGGGAAAAAGCAAATGCATGTAGCATGCATGCAAGCTGCATGCACATGAGCCAGCTTTCTCTCTGAACTGAGATTAGGTATTATTGTGGCATAAAGAGGTCTCAAATTAATGAGCTTAAATTTTCTTGCTGCCTGCCGGCCTGTGGACCATCTCAAGTTGGCCCCTGATGTCCTAAAAGGGAAATTAAAAAATAAAAAAACACTATAAAAGCTGTAGCTTCAGCACGGTGTATGTGATACGATCCATTAACTGATGCAAGCATGTATTATAATACATGAATATACATTATTAAACATTCAAGTTTATTGTATAGCAGACTGACGCAGACATTCAACATTTTTTCTGAGTCTTTGGGTTTTGGAACAATGGCCCAGTCTTATTTTAAGGTAATCTATCATATCTACTCAAATTTATGGCTTTCTATACTAAAGTTAGTGTGGCCCTTTGATAAAAAAATAAATATTACACAACTCTGTTTCAGACTTATTACAGTAAAAAATATGCTCACTTTCACCAATAACAAGCAGGAGAAATGTAGCTACTTCATGCTTGCTGAGTGAGAAAACTCATGGAATTTTGAGCTCAAAAGGGGAAAAAAACTTCTTCCCCGTCTTCTCGAAGTACAAAGAGCGTGATGTAGAAAGATGTGCCATGAGTGGATGTGAGAGAGAAAATTTTTTCTGTCTTGTAGGCCTAAAGGGAGCAATGGAAAGCTTTGTTTTAGTGATGTTTTTTAAAAAGTGGCACTCACATGCTTCCATACATTTCACAGTGCATGCCTTTGTGCTAATAATAACATTAGCTGTCTACCCCAAAGATTCAACCAAACTTTGCTGGGTTTTTTTTGTTTGTTTTTTTATTGTGTCACTGAAGCAGAATATTGCATACACTACAAATGCCACTTCTAAAAATTTGTTTTGCAGTATCATGAGTTGGATACCAGCACTACTGCTTGAAAATAAGGCTGCTGTCCTTGGGCGGTCTTATCTTTGTGTTATCATAATAGCAGATTAAATGCATCTGTCTGCTATCTCTTTCATATCCTGGCTGTGATTACCTTGTGCTCCACTATACTGTGTATAAATATAGTTAAAGTTTCTCCATGCTTATAAGAAGAGTTGCAATGACCATTCTCCATCTGTGCGAAACCCACTAGCAGCAGTTTCAGCTCCTAGCTAATCCTCTTAGACTGTTTTGTTGTTTTCCTTTAATTTAAGTCTCTGTCGGGAGTCTCTGGTTCTCCTGGCTTGACTAGTACAGCACAGCTGTGCTCTCAGTTGAAATACAGGCTAACAGGCGGGTTGAGGATTTAGGAAAAAAACATAGTCCAGCCATTATTTCAGTGTTTTTACTTTTCTCCCATTTAAATCTTTCTTCTGGAGTGATTCTCATTTCCTCTTGTTTACTGTTGCAACCCTTTTGTCTTTATATTGCTAAATGCTTCTCTCTCTGTCATTGCCTCCTAACTTCTTCTTCTTCTTTTCTTCTCGCAGGGTTGTTTTGAGGTCGGACAGCTGAGATGACAAGGCTGTGACGGTGTATCTCTACGTGTGTCTGTACTGGACTCATTCCTGTGAAATGGCCACTGCAAAGAAGAGTGAGTGTTTAGTAATGTATTCTGTCATTCTGTAAAAGTCCCTCTAAGTCATTCTGTAGTAATGTGTCAGATGATGGTGTGATTGCCTTTAATTATTAGAAGCAGGAAATACCCGCTTTGAACTAGTTAAATCTCTTTTAGACGGACAGCAGACACTAACCCAAGATCCCAAATTTTTTGTCTCAGGATCAAGTCTCATGTGTTTAGCTTTTAAGTTGCAGAAGTTGAATGAATCAGTGGTGGGGGAAGAGACTGCAAAAATAATTTGCATAAAGTTACCAGGGAAGGGAAGGGAGGTACTGAGAAAGGAAGTCAGTTTACAGACACAGGGTACAGGAAATCACATACAGACCTGTGAAAAAGAAAGTTTTATGCAGGACTCACTGCAGGCTTAACTACACCCAAGTTGTAAGTTGTAGATTTGCTACTGTGCTTGGGATCATTATCCTGTTGCATGACCCAATTTCAGTAGAGCTTTGTGAGGCTATCTGTGGAACAGATGGCCTCACATTTGACTCTAGAATACTTTGGCATACAGAGGAATTCATGGTCAAATCAGTGACTTCAAGGTGCACAGATCCTGTGGCTGCAAAACAAGCCCAAATCATCACCCCGCCACCACCGTGCTGACAGTTGGTGTGAGGTGTTTGTGTTAATATGCTGTGTTTGTTTTTCTCCAAATGTGGTGCTGTGCATTATGGTCAAACATTTCCACTTTGGTCTCATCTGTTTATTGTTTCAGAAGTCTTGTAGTTTGCTCAGACGCAACTTTGCAAATCTAAGCTGTGTTTCCATGCTCTTTTTGGAGAGGAGAGGCTTTCCCCTTCCAAGCAACCCATATTTGTTTAGTCTTTTTCTAATTGTGCTGTCATGAACTTTAACATGTAGTTTTTGCAGTTTGTCTGAGCGTTGAACAGTCTGAGCTTGGGGTTAATTTGCATACTTTGTGGTATTGCGTTAACACACACCTCCGTGGTCCAGACCAGCAGACTGCCAAAACCTCTGTTTTCACAGAGGCACGCACTCACTGATGATCATTTTATCACGTGGGTTTGATTAGGACTACCTGGCTGCTCCTTACCCTCTTAATTCTTACGGAAACATTAAGGGGGTTTTTCACAGGACTGTGCAAGGAAATAATGAGTAATCATGTAAAACTTGCATTTTCATATTACTTTTTTTGTACCATGACTATAAATAGATGCCTAAAAAGCAGTTATGGCCAGCTGTGAAGTGAGCTACAATTTTATATGCTACATATTTGATCAACTGTAGTAGCACTTCTCCTGCATTGTTTCTTAGAAGAGGAAAAAATTGACCTGAACATGGCATTTTACAAAGTCTGGGATGGATTGAAATACCACAAGAACAGTGTCTCTTAGAAGTTACTATCTTTGGTACAATAAAAGTATTTTATAGTTCATATGATAATCCATAAGACGTATGCACTGACATGGGAAAATTTTATTGTTGCTGTTTTTTAAACCATTTCCCAGACGCATTTTAACAAATGGCTGTGTTGTTGTCATCTACAGTGTGCCAGCCATATCAGTCTCCCTCTGCTGTCTTTATATCACTTTTTGAAGTTGCAGTATACCACACTTTATGGGTTTTGACACATACTTGTGTCTCTTAGGGACAAGCTCAGTGGCTGTAAAGAATCAGTGGGACGTGGAGGCGACGCAAAAGGAGACAGGAAGACATAGATGAGCGTTTGTGATCTCACTTTAAGCATGCCCAGCAGTGTGCTGAAAGCAAAATTGAGTTTCCTTTTCACAAAGGCCACTGCCAAATGTGGTAATGTAACCAAATGTGAGAGTCCCGGGTGTGTCTTTAATTCAAAATTATTACCAGATATCGAAGCATGCAATTTGTTTAGCGTTATTTATCAAATAGTAGTAGATGTGATCTTTTTTTTTTTTTAAATAACAGCTTTTTCATAAACAACAACACATTTTTTTAAAAGCTTTTGCAGGTAGTGATGTTTTAGATCCAGTCCTAAACCCACCAGGATTAGACTGACAGGCTAACAGACTACTGTAATATTCAGCAGAGCAGAAACAGATACGCTGACAGATTAGTAGAAGGACATAAGTAGATGTATATTAATCTGAAATAAGCCAGCTGAGCAGGAGTGCGTGTTAATTTGTGTGTACGCATGCTTTTGTGTGCTCACTCGAGGTTATCAGACCAATCTAAACAGTTTCAGCTCTCAGTACTGTGATAATGACAGCAACATGGAGATTTGGCCCACACCTGCTCCTTTGATGCAGTTTTTGTGTTTGTGAAAGAACCTCAAATATAGATTAAATACGTGTTAAACAGTTTGTCATGACTGCAGCAGTGGTGATCCTCAAGATTTTGTTTCATTTTCTGTCTTTTGCTCTTGTTGAAAGGAGTTATTAGTAAACAAAAGTACAAAAAATTATAGAATCTGTCTGGATGTGTACTCATAGCAGCATGACATCAGAGCAATGATAAATTTAAATTGTATTTATAGAGGAGCTATTTTGGATGCACAGCCCACTGAAAGTTTCAGTTTTAAGTCAACAGTGTTGGTGATGGATGACTGCAGCATTTCACTAGTCAACCTATTGAAGAAGGTCTTTTTTTTTTTTTTGTTGATGAAAATCTCGAAGCCTGTTTACATAAAAATCCAAGGAAAAACATTAGGTACAGATGCATTTTTGGTACGATCCAGGGGTTAAAGTGGGATTTGGGCAAGCTTAATAGCAGCTCAGATAACTACCATAGATATATATTTGTTTGGCCTGGTGGCTTTGTTAGATTTGTTTTGTTTTTGTAGCGGCTGTGTGATCGGCTGACCTTTGCTACTGCTGTGGCTCTGAGGTTTATGGATCTTTGTGGATTAAGCCAGCTGCATTGTGCAATATATCAGCAGATATTAACTCAGGCTGTCACAGTAGCTTGAGTACGATCTGCCTAACTATAGTATAAATATGGAAATTGGCAACTGATACGAAAGAACAGCAGCTTAAATTCAAATGAATGACTGCAAGCCCTGACCTAACCCCACAATGAGCACTGCTGTCTGTCCTGCATCAGACAACAAACAAAAGAAAACCACTTTAACAGTCATCATGTAGTGTTTCCCCCACATAGCCTGCATTCAGGTGTGCCACCAAAGTGTACTAGCGGCCACTCAAATTTCAATGACTGATTTGAGCATTTTTTCCCCCCTCCATCCGAGAGAGAACTGCCATCCAACAATGACTCCATCAAACTCGTTGCTTTTATTTTGAACTGCTAACAAGTGTGTATCCAGTGGGATCTACATCCATCCCCATTTAAAAATATTACTGGAGTTACTTATGCCACCTTTAAATTACATAAAGATTATCAAATTTAATTTGGTGAGCAGTCTTTGCCCTTCTTTAATCATCCTGCATCCTTTCATCTCAACAGGTAGTTTCTCCATTAAATTGCCTTTGTAATTATATATCTGTATTTACATGAACATTTGCATTTCTGAGGCCATGTTTTGTGCCTAACTACAACTATTCAGTTGTGCTTTCCTAACTACAACCATGCAGTTGTAGTTAGGAAACCAGTTTGAGGTGATCTGAGCTTTGTGACACTGGCCATAAATGGATGGACTTGGGCAGCAACAATGCTCAGGTAAGCTGTGGGGCTGAAGTAATGCGTAGTTCGTACTAAGGGCCCTAAAGTGTGCCAACAAAGTTTCCCCCACACCATTACACCACCAGCAGCAGCCTGAACTGCTTAACCAGTGCATAGTGGATCCATACTTTTGTGTTATTTACACCAAATTCTGACCCTACCATGTGACCCTGTGTGAATTGTAAGCTCAGTTTCCTGTTTTTAACTGACAGGTGTGGCACCTGGTACCTTGAAGCAGATGGGCTGCTGTAGTAGCCCATCGGCTTCAAGGTTTAACATGTTTAGAGATGCTTTTCTGCATATCTTGGTTGTAACTAGTGGTTATTTGAGTTACTGTCGTCTTCCTAGCAGCTTGAAACAGTCTGCTAAATCTCCTCACCAATCATTTTCACCCAGAGAACTGCAGCTCAGCAGATATCTTCTCTTCTTTAGATCATTCTCTGTAATCCCTAGTGATGGTTGTGTGGGAAAATCCCAGCAGATAAGCAGTTTTCGAAATACTCAGAGTAGCCAACAACCATGCCACATTCAAAGTCACTTCAGTTAACTTTCTTCCCCATTCTGCTGCTCAGTTTGAACTTCAGCAGGTCATCTTGACCATGTTTACATGCCTACATGTACTAGGTTGCTGCCATGTGATTGGCTGATTAGATACAGCAGACTGCATTAATGTGCAGTTGGAACAGGTGTAACTAGTGAAGTTACCTGTGACCATGCTCCACTATTTAAAAACACAATAAATC
The DNA here is from genome assembly GCA_015106715.1 of Bujurquina vittata. Lineage (NCBI taxonomy): Eukaryota > Metazoa > Chordata > Actinopteri > Cichliformes > Cichlidae > Bujurquina > Bujurquina vittata. Next base: position 10,003 of record VUQK01016363.1, read on the forward strand.
AGCGGAATAGTGAGATTCACATTCATGCCATTATTAGTTTTGTAATAATATTATCACATTTCTTAAATGGGTATTTTTTCACATTGAGTCAATATTCAGGTAGACTCATTGTACCGTACATGAAAGCAGACTTTTCTTAACCAAACGTCTGGAGTGTAGCATATCCTTTTAAGTCTGAAAGGCCTTACGGTATAAAAAGTGTGCCATTACGTGAGTGTAATTACTCTGCCACGAAGCCCTATTGTATTATCTTCCAGGCTTCATTTAAAAAGCCTTTTATAGCAAGGTGAGAAACTTCAAGTAATTGCTCTCATGTTATTTAGATGATCATATTAAAGCCGTAAAACCTTGGTATAGAGCCATTTCTTCTCTGAAAGGAAAAACTCATACATATATCATTACAGAGTTTGTGGTTGAGGATCAATATATTATTGTATCCACTCACCTTCCACTGATCATAAAGAAACATCAGAATAACGGGTTCTATTTTTTAAATGTTTTTAAAAAAATACCACATATGTTGGTACTCCACACTCCAAAATAAGAAATAATCTAGTAGATATTCCAAAGTACAAAACTGCTTATATGCAGTCAATGGACAGATTTGCTCTGCATTAGTATTATATATCGCCTGTAGTTGATATATAATATGACCTATATATAATTATTATATATAGTATATGTAGTTGAGGTATTATGTAGTATTATGGTCACCTACAGGAGATGATGAATTGAAGCTTATACCTGATTTAGAAATGTGATTGCAGTGGATTTGTATAAAAATGATATTGTAATATCAGATAAAACATCTTTGACTTTTAGATGTCTTCACTAAGAGTTTATCAAACAAAACACACAGATTGTGCAGATAGATTGTTAACCGTAACATAACCAGCTGCATGTTAAAAAAGGCTTGTGAAATCCTCTTTTTTTAATGATCTAAGTACCTCATAGCAGGTTTAATAATTTAGACTCACCTGAACCCAACTGAAATCACAAAATCTCAAAGACCATCACTCAGAAGTTCTTCGGTTTGATTTCTTGCATTTGGACCTGTTGTCAGATTTATTTTTGCACATGGATAGATTTAGTTTTTGTGGGTATTTTTCAATGAATCATAACAGATGGTTTATCTCCGTTTGGGCTCCACAGCCAGCTGAGACAGTCCCAATATTTGCACACAACCCTTCATCAAATGCAAGGGTACAGAGTACAAATTGACTAGTTTTGTGCATTTTATATGTGATGTTTTTGAAGTATGATGGCTGTTGAAGGATTGAAGCTAAATCAATAAGCTAATCATTTAAATGGTTTAAAGGCTCATGTGAACTTTGACATACTTATTTCCCCATAAGCGCAAGTTGTTTTAATAATCACCAAGGTTGGTGCCATCTGGAATGTCTTGTTTTTAACTGTCTGTCTGTGAACGCAGACTTCAAGGTCAATCTTTGGCACCTCAGCACGCCTGGAATCTTCCAACTGGAATCTTCCAACTGGAATCTTCCCCAATTGCACATTGTTATGTCCATGATGTAACTCTACCTGATAAGCTTTGACTATAAGAGATCCACACTGAGAGAAGAGGTGTGTGTACTCATCTCATGCCCAAATGCTTATCAGGTAGAGTTAGATCATGGA
>VUQK01016364.1:0-11903 GCA_015106715.1 Bujurquina vittata
AAGTAAAAGTAGCTCGTAGTAACGATATTTGTAACAGGTATTTTTGTGTAACACTAACTGAGCCTCCAGTAAATGATGTTGCTGTGATCAGCTGATCTGCTGCTGCTCTCCTCTTCCTGTCCTTCCTCTTTCTTCCATCTTTCTCCATCTAAGCGCAACATCAGCCACCTCTTTGCTCCGAGTGAGCTCTGCAGGAGCTCTTCCCTCTACTGTGTGTGTGTGTGCCCTCTGCCCCGCCCCCTCCCTGTTGCTCGGTGTGTGTGTGTGTGGACACACACAGACGCTGCCGCACATTGTAACCAATCACTGCGGCTCAGATCGATTGATGTTTGACGGCGCACTGACCGGAAATGCAAACTTTTCTCAGACGCGTAAAAAAGTAACGAGCTTGTTTTGAAAATGTAAGAAGTAGAAAGTACAGATACTTGGGTAAAAATGTATGGAGTAAAAGTAAAAAGTAGTCAGAAAAATAAATACTTAAGTAAGGTACAGATACCTAAAAAATCTACTTAAGTACAGTAACGAAGTATTTGTACTTCGTTACTTCCCACCTCTGTGAGATATATGAAAATCATAAAGTCCTAATCATGAGAGCTCATTCGTTAAAGCGAGGAAATAATTGTTATTAAAACTGCATCAGTGCAGTAACAATCCATTAAAAAGAAAAAAAAGTCAGTTAAAATGCACTAGATTCATTTAAATACTGCCATTATTATTTTCCTCAGGACTGCAATGTTATGGTATAATTATGACTTAATATCGCATATATGTCATGTATCTAGTGTAGTGGGTTACACATTCACCTAACAAGCAAAAGATCCCCAGTTCATTATCAGGGGTTTGGCGTTCAGTGTAAAAATCTGCCAAAATGTTGCATGTGGTGCTTCCAGCTTTGGCACTGCCTTGTAAATAAACAAGTGGACGGCGGTAGCTTTTTATATTCTCATTATTGTGATTATACTCTGGCTCATTTGTTTAAATTAAGTGTGGCAGATTTTAGAGTCCATGGTTGATGTGATATGCTGAAGAATGTTTTGCGTTCAGTGTTTCAGACGGGGATGGTGGGATACCCCGAGGCTCTCACTGACCCATCCTACCACGGGCAGCTGCTGACCCTCACTTACCCTCTGGTGGGCAACTATGGTGTACCAAAGGATGAAGACGGCGAGTTCGGGCTGAGCAGGGTAAGCAGTTATTTAAATTTCAAATTTGCAATATTTAAAATGGAAAAGTGAGTTATTGCTTTTCCTCCATGACACAATTTTATCTGATTGAAAGATGACTTAATTCTGATAAAAGACGCAGACTTATCTCGTGTTGTCGTGTTTCTCAGTGGTTTGAGTCGTACAAGATCCACGCTGCTGCTTTGATTATTGGAGAGCTGTCTGAAAATCCCAGTCACTGGAGTTCAGCCAAAGCACTGGACCAGTGGCTCAAAGAGCAAGGCATTCCTGGGTTACAAGGTCAGAAACCCAATGTAAAAATGGAAATACTTTTAGCTGGAAATTGCTTTATATGTAAATAAGAACTTCATTAAGTTAATATCTAGAATATAAATGGATGCATAAAATAACAGATGCAAGCTTTTTAGTTTAAATGCCTCAAACTGTTTCCATTTACTCAGGTGTTGACACCCGCCGACTGACCAAAAAGATTCGAGAGAAGGGGACCATGTTAGGGAAGCTGGTAGTGGATGGAACTCCTGAGAACAGTGTTCCCTTTGATAACCCAGACAAGAGGAACCTGGTCCAAGAGGTCTCCATGAAGGTAACCCAACAGCAGCTCTGACAGCTCTCTAGTGCTTGTAGAGTGGATCGTTTATGCTTATGATAAATTAGAAACTCTGTTACTTGTTCTGTGACTCTAATTCTGTGTAGGTTGTTATTTTGTGTCAAATAAAGCTCCGAAATGCTGTCAAAATCTCCAGAATAAAATTCAAGTGTAGCGTTCACACCACCGCTCAAATGAGAGGCTTTGAAACCTGGATGTCTTTCCTGTTTGATTGTCTGCAGGAGCCTAAAGTGTTCAACCCTAGCGGCAGCTTTCGAATCACAGTGGTGGACTGCGGCATCAAGTACAACCAGATCCGCTGCCTGGCTCAAAGGGGAGCCCGCGTTACTGTCGTACCCTGGGACCACCCTCTCAACACTGCCGGTCAGTAATGAGCTGCCAGTCACACACTTTTACTGCTACACGCACCAACACATATTTCATTTGGTTCATATTATGAAATACATTAGTTTCAAGGGAACTCGTATCACTTCTGTCTATTGTTACCTAAACAATCGGTTCTTGCCCTTTTCCAGATTTTGATGGTTTGTTCATCAGTAACGGTCCCGGGGATCCCCAGCTCTGCCAGGCCACCATCAACAACGTGAGAAATGTGGTCTGTGTGGACCAACCAAAGCCAGTTTTCGGCATCTGTCTCGGGCACCAGCTGCTCTCCCTGGTCATCGGAGCAAAGACCTACAAGATGAAGTCAGTACCTCAACACTTGCATAAACTGAAGGATAATAACACGTTCAATCTTAAAGCTTAGCGCACTGATTAGCCAGTTAGTGGAAAGCACCTTTAAAGGCTGAGGAGTTAAAAGTTGATTCAGGTTGTAGTGCACTGATGTCGGTCTTTTCCCGAGCCCCCGGGTCAACGGGGGCACCCTCTGCGTTGTGATGTGAAATGCAGATTTCTGCTGTTCTCAGCAGTCTGGCTTCTCCCTTATGATCACCAGAGTGTTGATTGAGCGTCATTGTTATGAAAAAGGCTGAATAAACATGTCAAATTCTGCAGCCATGTCTGGGAAGGTTAGGGGAGACTCCACAGATGGGAGCTTTATCAGGCTAAGTCTGAAGGTCAGGGTGGCCAGCAAATGTTCCCAGCGTGCTGCAGGAATGTGGCTGGCATCCCATTAGACAGATTAGGGGTTGCTCATGGAGATTCTTTCTGACAGACTACGGGCGTAAAACACGTGGTCCTAAAGCATGTTTTGTCTGCACCTGGATGGGAAGTCTAAAGTTGGATTATACTGATACTTAAATCCAAGTTAGGACAAAGTCCTTCTAGAAGTTTTGCCACTTCTTTACAGCAAAGGAAAGCTGGAAACCTTTATTTCAGTGCTCACTGGGAGACTGAAACTGAATGTATAGACTCTCCAGTCAAATCTGATTTAAGAACAGCTTCAAAGGTTTGGCTACTTTGCTCCAAAATGATTTTTTTTAAAAGGTCCTACTACATGCACAGAATTTCACTACAGAACAACTTCATTTAACCGGGCAATCAAGAGACAAAATTGACCTCCCCGACCACAGATGCGCCTGCATGCGTCAGTACTGCGACAATGAGTCGATGCGTGTTCTGCCACAGTTGAAACTGTCGTAAACCTTAAACATGCTGCTGATTGGCAGTCTGTCAGAATTCTCTCTCCATGAATCACTGAATTCCAGGTCTCCTTCCTCATAACGCCTCAGGTTGGGTTTTGAAAACTATTTTTAAAAGGGGTTTTCTTTTCCTGGAAGATATTTGTTATGCTCACTGTTGCCGAGGAATTTTTTTAGTATTACAATTAAAAGGATTTTGAGTGATTTGATTTCCGGGAAATTGATACAAGAAAACACTGATTACCTCTGCAGTGTAGTCACAGTGTAGCTATCTGGATATGGAGTCATTTGTGGATTTTTGGATGGATTCATTTTCTTATAAAAATCAAGCTAATTTATCTCTTTAAAAGTGATAAGTAAGATTAGTGCTAAATTAGGACAAGTTAAAGCTTCGTGGCTTTTTTGGGTAAACTTGCCAACAAGCAGTGTGTTATTTTTCTCTCGTTTCTCAGGTACGGTAACCGTGGACACAACCAGCCGTGCATCCATAATGGGACAGGACGCTGCTTCATCACCAGTCAGAACCACGGGTTCGCTGTTGACCCCGACACCTTGCCAAAAGACTGGGACGTGCTCTTCACAAATGCCAACGACCACACCAACGAGGGCATCGTGCACAACACAAAACCCCTGTTCAGGTGACGGTCTCTGAGAGATGGGCTCCAGTGCTGGGTCACTCCAGAAATAACCTGCTCTGGTGGCTTGAATGACTGTGTGCTGGATAAATGTGATTAAATCCATTTGTGATCCCTTTCACTCAGCGTTCAGTTCCACCCAGAGCACATGGCCGGTCCCACGGACCTGGTCGGCCTGTTTGACGTCTTCCTCGAAACGGTGAAAGACCATAAAGAGGGCAACGCTGGAAAACCTGGTGACAAGATTTTTATTATCTTTAATATTGTGGTGCATGTTAATTTATTACTAAATGACGTTTGTGTTTATTTTTCAGCTCGTTGATGTAGAATTAAAAGAGAAACCTCTGTAAACGTGGCTTGTGTAACAGTTAATTAGTAACAATTTGTATGTGATATTTATTTTTTTCGCAGTGAAGCAGCGTCTGATGGACCACCTCACTTTCACTGCTGCCCCAAAGCCTGAAGAGGTCGTCAGACCCAGAAAAGTCCTCATCCTCGGCTCAGGAGGGCTGTCCATCGGCCAGGCTGGAGAGTTTGACTACTCCGGCTCTCAGGTAAAGATGGATAAATGTTATTTTGGGATGATTGGCAAACTTTAAATTTGTGACGGTGGTCTTTTAAAGCCAATAGTGAGTTCAAGATTTCCAGAACAGCACCTCCCTACAGAAGACTTTGAAGTTGATCACACATATTTTTTTTTTTTTTTGCTCTTGCTGATTTTACTCGGCTCTGTTTTCCAGGCTATTAAGGCTCTGAAGGAAGAGAATATCCAGACCGTGTTGATCAATCCCAACATTGCCACTGTCCAGACCTCCAAAGGTCTGGCTGACAAGGTCTACTTTCTGCCGATTACAGCGGAGTACGTCACTCAGGTATGGATTCTCTCTGTTCATGGATTCACTCAGTAACTGATACAAGAAGAGAAACAGTGGACATGATGAAATGTGAGGGTTAAGAGTTTTTTGTTTGTTTTTGTAATCTGTGAATTCTGTCTTTGGCTTTTATCTGCCTGAAGGACTCAACTCACATGTAGCGCAACCCACCAAAGAACACAACATTTCTGTATAGGTGTTTTAGGACCACAGAGAGATTTTGTAGCCGTTTTTCTGTCTCTGTGTGGTTTGTAGAAAAGAATTCTTTTTTTTTTATCTCCTGTGGATAAAAAACCTTTGACTGAACTTTGACTGACACATGAATGCCGCAGCAGCATTTAATAAGCGCAGCCAAATCATTAGCCTGGATTTAAATCTGCACCTCAGTGGAATCCTACAAATGTGGTGCCACGGAGTTACAGCCGTTCAGATAATGTTTAACAGTACAACAGTGTCACTTGTGATTTTGGCTTCCAAAAATGATTAAAACTACATTTAAAAAAATGTATGTATTTTATTATTTTTATTTATTTATTTTTAGCCTTAGTGGCCCAAATATGCTCCCATGTAAATAAAGATCATAATAAACATCACTTGAGCTGCTTTTAGTGTTGTAGCTGCAAACGGCAAACTCATTCCTGGGCACTTTCACACAGATCTTTTGGCCACATTGACGTTGTTCTGAGTGTCATTTCTATGTGGTTTGAACGCGTCATTGTTACAGGTGATAAAAAATGAGCGTCCGGATGGCGTCCTGCTGACTTTCGGTGGTCAGACCGCTCTGAACTGTGGTGTGGAGCTGACTAAGCTGGGTGTGCTGGAGAAGTATAAAGTGAAGGTTCTGGGAACTCCGGTCTCCTCCATCGAGATGACTGAAGACAGGAAGATCTTTGTGGAGAAAATGGAAGAGATCAATGAGCATGTAGCTCCCAGTGAAGCGGCGCTGTCGGTGGAACAGGCGAGGAGACACATTCACCTACAAAACTTAGCTTCCGGTTTGTTTTTCCCTTCGTGAAGTCTGAATTGATCTGATTCACTCTGCTGCAGGCGGTGGCGGCTGCTGAGCGTCTCGGCTATCCCGTCATGGTTCGTTCGGCATTTGCTCTCGGAGGCCTGGGCTCTGGTTTTGCCAACAATCAAGAGGAGCTGACCTCTCTGGTTACCTCAGCATTCGCTCACACCTCTCAGGTGCTGGTGGACAAATCCCTGAAAGGCTGGAAGGAGATTGAATACGAGGTGGTGCGGGATGCCTATGACAACTGTATCACTGTGAGTAAGAAGAGACCAGAGAACAAACAACAGATACATTACCTAAATAACTTAAGACTGATTTAAAATGACCTTTTTTTTCCTGCTGCACCACTTAACAGTTCTTTCCTCTCATTTAGGTGTGTAATATGGAGAATATCGACCCCCTGGGCATCCACACTGGCGAATCCATCGTGGTGGCCCCCAGTCAAACTCTTAACGACCGCGAGTACAACATGCTGAGAAACACGGCCATCAAAGTCATCAGGCACCTCGGCATCGTGGGCGAGTGTAACATCCAGTATGCTCTGAACCCCGAATCTGAACAGGTATATGTGAAGAGCTGTGTTGCGAAAAGCATAAATGAGATCGTAGGGTGTTTTTTCTTCTATTTTTATTGTTCAATAGCAGCTTTCAAACAGCTTGTAGATGTATTACCACCATCTAATTTGAATATATGGAAATGATTATTCAAGGCTTTTTCTACCCCTGGCTCAGCAGTATATGATGTCAGTGAGACTGGATATCTTTCATATGATCATCTCATCCAAACCGCTCTGGCTATGAGCCCCCATTCTGCTTGCGAGGGGCAACCAATCAGAAGAAAGTTGGTTTAAATGGAGAGAAGCCCCAGTGGCTTGTTTCAGACAGGGGGACTGAACTGATGAGCCACACAGAGACCTTTTTAAAGATGTATACAGAATATTTTAAACAGTGAATCATGCAAGGCTTCTCTGAGGGTGACACCCTCAGGAAGGAAGCTCGTCCTGAGCCTGCTGGTGTGGGTGGAGGCTCCTGTAGTGCTTGATGGAAGAAAGGAGCTAAAAAGTGCTTGATTAGGGTGATCTGGAGCCTTGATAATGCATTTCACCCTGCCAAGGCAGCATTTTTGATAAATGTTCTGAAAGACTTTGTAGAAGAGTTTATATTGAAACAAAGTGCTTCTAGATGCAGCTGCCCCTGGAGATTAGAGAGACCAGGTCTTTGTGTATTAAAACACGTAAGGAGCCGCTGTTGCTGTTCCTGATTTCTGTGCAGTACCCCCGTTTAATTTCCGTGATCTTTCTGGTTGAAACTGTTTGTTTTATCTTCCGTGTATCACGTTTTGCAGTACTACATCATCGAGGTGAACGCCCGTCTTTCGCGGAGCTCTGCGCTGGCCAGTAAAGCAACTGGTTATCCTCTGGCCTACGTAGCAGCTAAACTCGGTCTGGGAATCCCGCTGCCACTCCTCAAGTACGTCTCTCAGTTTGAGGATAGCAGGATTTTCCCTGCACGTAAAGAATTTTGACACTCAAAGAAGCTCTAATTATAAACCACCCTTAAATTGGGAGATTTACCCATCAAATATATTTACAGTACATCTGTATTTTTCTTCCTCTAGAAACTCTGTCACCAACTCGACAACAGCAAACTTTGAGCCCAGTTTGGACTACTGCGTGGTGAAGGTGCCTCGCTGGGATCTCAGCAAGTTCCTCAGGGTTTCCACCAAGATCGGCAGCTCCATGAAGAGTGTTGGTAAGAGGCAATAACCACAGTTTACTGCTTTATTCCATAAGCTTTGGTCAGAAAGTAGATCTTTACCTGTACAGGTTCAGAGGCCGGGCGTGCTTAATGTGCTCAGTGCTTGATCCTTTTCCTCCACAGGGGAGGTGATGGCTATTGGCCGTAGCTTTGAGGAAGCTTTCCAGAAAGCTCTGAGGATGGTGGATGAGAATTGTGTTGGCTTTGACCACACCATCAAGCCCGCCTCTGAAAAGGTAATCACAGGTAGTCACAGTGACCGAATGCCCTTCTGTAGCATCTACTTTAACATGGCCTCATATGTAAGCTGTTATGTCTACACAACGGTGTGCCATTACACATTGTTAACCATGCTCTGCTATTGTGAATGTGGCTAATTTTATGTGAAAATAAACCCAAATATCTGACCTGATGCTTGTGGCTGAATAACTAGCACAACATTACTTCAGAGTTAACGCTGTGCTGCCTCCGCTCACCAGGAGTTGCAGACTCCTACAGATAAGCGTATCTTTGTGTTGGCGGCGGCGTTGAGAGCTGGCTACACAGTGGAAAAGCTGTACGAGCTCACCAAGATCGACCGCTGGTTCCTGCACAAGATGAAGAACATCGCGGACCACGAGCTGCTGCTGGAGACCTACAACCAGGTAAGGCCGATGAAAGATCACGTGGAAAAACTGAGAGCCGTGTCAAAGCGATCAAGGGGGATTCATTTTCTTCTCACCAACGTGTCCATCTAGGATGAGAGCACCATGCCTCCAGAGTTGATGCTCAAGGCCAAGCAGCTGGGCTTCTCAGACAAGCAGATAGCGCTGGCTGTACAGAGGTGGGTAGGAAAGCTGCTGTGTGAAAGGAAATATTAATTAGACTTATTTTAACTTTCTTTTTGATCAGTATATCAAAATTATACTGTACACAAAGTGACATTAAACAGTCTAAAACTCCTAAAGAAAACGGATCTGAAGGTCTTTCCTTCCTACCACTAAATCCATGTTTCCCTCTCACAGCACAGAGCTGGCCGTCAGAAAGCTGCGTCGCGATTGGTCCATCTTGCCAGTGGTGAAGCAGATTGACACAGTAGCGGCCGAATGGCCGGCCCACACGAACTACCTGTACCTGACGTACCACGGCACCGAGGATGACCTGAGCTTCGAGGATCCACACGTCATGGTGATCGGCTCGGGCGTGTACCGCATCGGCAGCAGCGTGGAGTTTGATTGGTGTGCCGTTGGGTGCATCACAGAGCTCAGGAAGGTAAGGAGGGCGCTGGAGGCTCTTGGTCTCTTTGAGATTCAGTTAATGTTTTACTTTATTGTAGCTTTGCGTGTGGGTTTAGTAGCAAGGAGGATGTTTTTTCTGCTTATTACATGTTCTAAACTAATTTTGGTCATGGACGTTAATCCAGATGATGATAAATGAGCATTAAACATTTGCAGATGGGCTATAAAACCATCATGGTGAACTACAACCCCGAGACAGTCAGCACAGACTACGACATGTGTGACCGCCTCTACTTTGATGAAATATCCTTTGAGGTAAGTTTTAGTTCATACTGGAAGCTTAATTAATGTGACTTGATTTAAGTCCCACTTTTTAAAAGGGAATGCAGTTTTATCCAGCTTTGCTTCTCTGGCTGAGACTTGTCTTTTCCACATCTGCTTTTAAATTTGTACATGTGTTAATCCTACTTGATGGTACAGCGGTTCAGCTCGAGATAAATATTTCTATGCCGATCTCAGGTGGTGATGGACATCTACGAGAGGGAAAACCCAGAGGGAGTGGTCCTCTCCATGGGAGGCCAGCTTCCCAACAACATCGCCATGTCGCTGCACCGCCAGCAGTGCCGCATCTTGGGAACTTCTCCCGAGTTCATCGACAACGCCGAGAACAGGTTCAAGTTCTCACGAATGCTGGACACCATCGGCATCAGCCAGCCTCAGTGGAAGGAGCTCTCAGACACGGAGGTACACCAGACTGAAGACGAGCGACGCTCCTGTTACTGATGTATAGGCTCCTAAAATTAAAAGATATCTGATGCTCAAATGCTGCAGGAATATGCCACTGAAGTATTTGGTTTTTAATATTGTATTTGCATTGTATTTAGTGTTCTTTACGATTCTGTCTTTTTCCAGTCTGCTGTGAAGTTTTGTGAGATGGTCGGTTATCCCTGCCTCGTTCGTCCCTCTTATGTTCTGAGCGGAGCGGCCATGAACGTCGCCTACGGTGACAGCGACCTGGAAAAATACCTGAGTAACGCTGTAGCAGTATCCAAGGAACACCCTGTGGTCATCTCTAAATTTATACAGGAAGCCAAGGTAATCAAAGGGATGATAATTGCAGCAAGACTATTGCTAAATATGACCAAGTTGAGTTGAGGCTGTAATGTTTGTGGATTTCACAGGAGATAGACGTGGACGCTATCGCGTGTGACGGTGTAGTGATAGCCATCGCGATTTCTGAGCATGTGGAGAACGCCGGAGTTCACTCGGGTGACGCCACCTTGGTGACACCACCTCAGGACCTCAATCAGAAAACCATCGAGAGGATCATGCAGATCGTTCATTCCATCGGCCAGGAGCTGCAGGTCACCGGACCGTTCAACCTGCAGTTAATTGCCAAGGTGAGAAATTCACTGGCTGTGGAAATGCTGTTACTGAGGTTGGAAACTCAAATTCAGAGTTGACGCGTTTGCTCTTTTTTTTTTTTTTTTTAAATCTGAAATATTAATGGCCCTCCTTTGATCATACAGCAACAAACAGTCAGATTAACAAAGCGTAATTAACCTTTTAATCCTTAAAATGTTTCAAAACCGTGGCTCCTAAAAAACAATCTTACAGAGAAAAGAGATTTGAGAGTCCTGGTGTAACAAAAAAATACAACGAATACAACATTCATGCAGCCGTAGGTGGGCTCTTCTGTTAAATTCCCTTTGAAAAAGGCAGGTTGGATGCAGTTTTGGAGTGAATATGGTTCAGAGCCAGCACAGGGGGCACCAGGAACGGAAAAGATTAATGTGATTTTAGTTTCTGAGACAATCAAAGCTTCATTTCAGACCTTCAGATAACTCTAATACGTGGAATAATAAGGTGGTTTATCATCCTTCTGCACAGGAAGCAAACCAAAAAGCTTCATCCGTGAAAAATGTGGATGAAAAATGTGATGCGTTTCTACTGTAGAAACAAACTACAGGTCCCTTTTCAACCGCAACTGCAGCTTTTAAAGTAAACCGAAAATGTCACTGTTCATTCTTGAAAGACGTGATTAAGGGAAAGCTGTAAAGTACATATGAAAATAAACAAAAGACAGTTATATCCTTTATTGCTCAGAATAATAATGAACCGCTGTTACGGTGCTGTGCTTTTTCTCATCAGGATGACCAGCTCAAAGTGATCGAGTGCAACGTCCGAGTTTCCCGCTCCTTCCCCTTTGTGTCCAAAACACTGGGAGTGGACCTCGTGGCTCTGGCTACTCAGGTCATTATGGGGGAGGATGTGGAGCCAGTGGGCCTCATGAAAGGGAAAGGGATTGTGGGAGTCAAGGTAAGTTGTCTGAAACCAATTATAGATACTTCTCTTGATGTAAGATCTCTTCTGTCATTTTCACCCCACGGACCATCGTGGATTCCTTCGTCCTCCAGGTCCCTCAGTTTTCCTTCTCTCGGCTGGCTGGAGCCGATGTGGTTCTCGGCGTGGAGATGACCAGCACTGGCGAAGTAGCCTGTTTCGGGGAGAACCGGTACGAAGCTTACCTCAAAGCTATGCTCTCCACAGGCTTCAAGATCCCCAAGAAGAACATCCTGCTCTCCATCGGCAGCTACAAGGTACTTAACAGATAAAATCAGTTCAAATAAAAACTGCGGAATGTCCACCGCAATAGATTTAAATACCGTATTTTTTGGACTACACGTCGCTCCAGAGTATAAGTCGCAGCAGGCAAAAAAATGCACAATAAAGAAGAAAAACACATATATATAAGTCTTAAAGCCTTAAAGCGCCGGTTCACGGAGATGTCAAGTGGCTGTAGTATTTTGGTTAAGCCTCCAGGGATGATGGCAGGCATGGAGTTGAAAACTTATAATTTATATAATAATGTGTTAATAATTTCACATATAAGTCGCTCCGGAGTATAAGTCACACCCTCGGCCAAACTATGAAAAAAGTGCGACTTATAGTCCGGAAAATCCGGTAGTTTAGTTTGTCTGATTTTGAGTTTCTTCAGATTTTCCACTTGTGTAAACAAGAACATTTTTCCAG
>VUQK01016372.1:0-10000 GCA_015106715.1 Bujurquina vittata
ATATAAAAACTTCTGTTAAGTAAGCTAAAACAGACTGACTTAAATAAACATGGACCAATCCTGGTTATGTAAATGACGACCCACTGCAAATCTGAAAATTCCCGATACTGTAAATAAAGGAATCAGCGAAAATGTTGTGCTTACAGGTGATTTTAAATCACAACTCTTAACATAAGGTGCTCTGGATCAAGTTGTGTGTTCATGCATTAGTCACGATGGTGATCTAACCAGGTTAAAAGAGTGACACAGAAAATTCTGACTGTAAACTTGGCATACCTCGCTAACCCATTACTCTTGCTTCATAGTTCACCCCTCATGTAAGGCAGATTGCATTGTTTAATCCTGGTGGCAACTCAAGACTCTTTTAGTCTTTCAAAAAAACAACATGATAAACAATGCTTAGCCGCATGCTAGATTCACACAAACAAAACTAGACATGTGAAGTCACTAAAATGACAAATATGCTGAACATGTACACAGTTAGTAGCTAAAACTGTGAAAATTTAAAAAGGTATTAAAAGATCTTAGCATAATTTCAAACTGGATAATGCTACTATGTGTCTTCAAGTCCTACAGTCATCCTTTAAAAAAAAAAAAAAAAATGCCCTCAAGCAAGAGAGAGGAATTACACAGACAGCAAAAGAAACCAAGAGGTGACAGGACAACTATACCTGGGAGTGATGGAGGGAAGGGAGAGGAAAGGTGGTGGAGGTTCACTGTGGGGAGGTGCACTACAGAAAGGGTTTGGGGGGATAGCATCTTCATCCATTGGACAAACTATCTGAGTGAGTGAGTCAGAGGGATAAGTCAACATCCCCTTTCTCTCTCGCTCGCTTTTTCGCTCTCCTTGTCTGGCCTTCTCTGTAAATAACAACAATGGAAAATAAAACAAACATGCGGGGTACATAAGCACTTGAAATTAGGTCTTAAAAATGAAGCTTCACTTACTTTCCTAAACACTGTTATGGGAGTTTATCCTGCAATTAAAAAAAAAAAAAAAAAAAAATGAAAGACAAAAATAAAATGAAAATAGTAAAATAGTAATGCAGTATTGTAAACATTGCTTATTCAATGTGCATTAGAAAAAATGCCTACCAGTGTGAAAAAAAGGTTTTAATTTCTTGCAGTAGCTTTATGCAGAGGTATGACGCAGAGATAATGACATAAGTGCAGCAGTGGCGAGATGTGCGCAAATAAATGTTTTGATAATAGTCCTTTAGTTTAGAAGTTCCTTATAAATTGTTAAACGCCCATTATAATAAGTAAAAGTACAATAATAGTTACATTAAAAGGCAACCACCTCAGATCTCCAGCTTTGAATTTGAGCTCTCTATGCCAGTCATTGTGGTTGGCACTTAGTCTCTTTTCACTGGAGTGCGTTAGAGAAAAGTTGTCTAAGCTCACATCTAACACACGCTGGTGAAAACAGCAAAGCCGTAAAAGGGGAAATGTTGCGGGGCTTTGTAGCCAATTCGTTACGAAGAAACCCAGGTGGTGCTTTTACGCGAATGAAATCGGCGGTCCATCAAAACTGAGTGCGGTCTACTTGCTGGAAATCACAGCTTCACATTCAAACTTTTATGAGCTGACGTATGAAAACCACAGCAAACCTTAACGTAAGCGTGAAAATTGTTGTCGTACAATACAGTGCTTTAAACATTTTATCTGAAATAAAGCTTCACTGTAACTCCGCCAACATTGCCTAGAGTAGACTGACGCCGATATTCAGCATATAGCAGTCAGTCACTGCACCAGGCATTAGTCGTAGCCGGGAACTGTCATCGCCAAAGGTCCGACCATTTTTATCGGGGAACTGGGCGCATTTTTAGCTTGTACTTTAGTCGCAAATTGTTACTGCAACTAAACACCATCAAAGAAACTTACCTGAAACGATAAGCTGAACCTCAGCGTGGCAATCAGACCTCAGCGTAAACAAGACATGCCGGACTGACGGCGCCCTGCAGCGACTCGGCGTCTCCGCTTGTAACAAACAGCTTAGGCGGACCGGAATGTCCAATCACAGCGCGACTTGTTTTCCGCCCGGAAAGTACTGTTGAAATCTGACCAATTAGAAGAGGATCATTAGGGTCGTCGTTTGAGGACAGCCAATGGGATCGGAAAGATAAATGGCTGCAAAAATTCATTTTTTTACGTCCTCGGGTGACCCAGTAGCTTAAAAACCTACAAATGCAGTCAAATGGAATAAAATTAATGCCGCAGCTCATCAGAATAAGATTTAACTTGTGCTTTTCTACTACCCGAGTCAATTGATGTTTTCCCCTACTCATTAATGCCGCAATAACGTGCTTTTCTCCCTTAAAATATTATAAGAATGCCATATATCTAAAAATATATAAACTTTACTATAACGCATGACAATGTCAGAAAATCAACAATTTTCACATGCAACAGCAAAACAGTTATCCAAATATTATCGCACAATCGGAGTTAAAGCAAATGTATCACAGTTGGATTTGATCAGACCGGATTGTTCTTTTACTTTTGCTTCTGTGACTTGAAATAAACTTTGTGCATGCTTTATTTTAAAAGAAGCATTGTCCAGTTAACTTTTATCTTCAACATATTCATATCCTTCTTTGTGGAAATTGTAAATGTTTCCACATAAGTACCTTAACCCTTTCACGCATAAATTATGAGAACCTCCGTCAAGATTTGAGTGGATCTCAGTGTTTTTATGCCTTTTAGGCATGATGAAAAACCCCAGTGCAACTGAAATTTTGGTTAAGAACCTATCCAATGGGTTCCGATAAGAATAGGAACCTATCCAATAGATTCCAGTAAGAATAGGAACCTATTGGAGTTACAAACATCCATTGAACTGGACACCATGCCTTTGGCTTTTGAGTCAGAGAAAAATGTATTTAACAAACCAGTAACAGAAAATTATATTGCATCCTCAGATCAACTGTCACTAATGCTAGCGTTGACTAATCCTGATCAAGTTACATTTAAATTACATATAACAAAAACAACTTTCCACGACTGGCCAGTAGGTGGCAGTGTAACTATAACAAGACGTGCGTCTGACCTTTGTCTGATCCACTGCAACACCCTGTTTCCTTTCATTTTCATGCTGTACTTAAGATTACTGAATTTTTGCATGACCCAATTTCTGTATACTTCAGTATACAGAGGAGTTCATGGTCCACTAACTCTTGATTCCTGGATAGATTGTTGAAAATAACCATATAACCTTTACCAGATTGATGGGTAGCAACAGTTGCTTGTCTAAGATCTTCACAGATGTCTTTCTTCCTTATATAAGCTACTTCTGTTTGCACATCAAATCTCTGCACTACCACTTCAAAGACTTTATATGTTAAGTGCCTCATGTTGCTGGCATATATGGCATTGACAATAAAGAAACTTTGACTTGACTTTGACTTTAATGCTCTATGCATGAATGCGCCAGACCAGCAAATTGCTAAAACGTCTGCTTTTATATTTGCCACATTTACTGATGATCAGCTGACCAGTGTATTTGATTTGGGCTGCTACTTAACCATCTTAATTTAGTAAACCTGGGATTAAAGATTATAGTATGGACTGTAAGTAAATGATTGTGTGCAAGTGAATGTACATGTATGTGTAAATATAGGCCAATGTATGAATATATGTGTAGGAATAACTGGATAGTTTATTTTTATACATATGAATGTACATCTAGATGTATGAGGGTCATTGGCAGGTTATTTGAAAGGAAGATGATGTCATCATATCATTCATTCACTGGACAGAACAGAGGGTTAGGATCATGTACGTTTATATTTCTTTCTACTCCTCAAGCATAAAATTTGAGTCACTTATATATAATCAAAAGACAATGGAGTAATTTGGTTAAAAAAATAACAGAAACATGTCAGATAACTTCAAACACATTATTTATTTAAAAAATAATGTGCTGAAAACAATACCAGTGTTAAAATGACAACTCTGACACCAAAACCCTGAAAAATAATGAAAAGACTGAACAAAAATTGTAGATGAAGCAGATGGTTTGAACGTATTCAATACTGGATGTAAATCACGTATAGAGTTCAAAGTCTAATCGCTTGGAGCTGTAGAACTGAGATCCCGCTTGGTCCACCCTCCTGCAGTAAACACCACTGCTGAAATAGCCTTCATCCACCCAGTCCTGGAAAGAAAGCAGGAACAAAGAAACGTCCCATGTCATTAGTGTTTTGAGGTCTTTATAAACTTAAAAGGTGTTAAATAAAAGCTGTTAAATCTTTTAACTTTATCACAACCTGCATGGCTCTAGCTCCCTGACAAACAGCTTTACAAACATTACCAACAGCTGAAATGAGCTACAATTTGCTCAAGTTCACACTTACTTACAGGGTGAGGGCATAAGGAGGGAAATGCACTGCAGTGGATGGGGTCAGCAGCAATAATGTATTTGAGCCAAAGTAAAAATCAGTTTAAATTTAGGCCATATTTAAAGTATTTTATAGTAGCATTGTGCCTTCTGTTAGAGCTGCTTTTAGCTCATTGAGGATATAACTACTGCATGTTTTGAATAACATTATTTGTGTCTTGGGATTCAGTGAAGTTCTTGACAATAGCTAGCTAACTCCTCTGTCGAGGCATTGTTTACTTCATTCATATTGTGAATAAAAAGTTTCTCTGCCGGTAGTTAATCGTAGCACTGCTATCAAACTACAATAATGGCCGAATCGGGTGGCGTTGAATGCTTCGCTTGAAGAGGGGGTCGGGGCGCACGAGACCGCACAAAAAACGCTTGTTCTGAGCTAGGTGTCAGAAAAGGGGTCAATGTGGGGTGTGTGGAGCTACAATAACGAGGAACTGGGACCAAAGTATTCCAATTCTACTTTATACAGACCACAAGTGAATGACTTATATATTAAAAGGACGGATTTAAAAGCATGATACATCTCCTTTAAAATGCTTTCTGTGGCTAAATTGTTTTCAGACAGCTCTTTCTAATGAGAAGTGCTCACCTAGTCAGGATGAGGTTAATGTACTGTTAGTACTCTGATAAACATAACAGGACTTACTAAAGACCTTGCAATACAAGAGAAAACAAAATCTTGTAAATGCCTCAACTGAGTTGCAAAATGTACAGTCCCTGCCTGGTCAAGTTCCTCACCCCATCTCTGAGGCTTAGCTCAGACCCCCTTTAAAGGAGGCCAATTTCTGCCACTCGTATCTGTGAGGTAATTCTTTCAGTCACTACAAAAAACTTGTGGCCACAGCTAAGGACAAGAACATAGACTTACTGGTAAATCAAGAGCTTCACTTTCACACTCAGTGTCTTCAACAAAATGAATCAGTACAGTATCCATATTACTGCACATGCTGCACCAGTCTGTAAATCTCCTGCATTACTCTTCCCTTAATCACAAAGAAAACCCTGAGATACTTTAACTCCTCCCTCCCCAAGCATATAATGGGTACCACATCACTCAAACTGCTATCAGTGGCCACCAATGGAAATCTTTTTGTTCTGACTGTAAACAGTCACCTACAAATGCGAAGATCAGTAAGAAAAACATTCTGAGTTTATTCAATTTACACAAGTTCCGTCATTCAATTTAAAGTAGTTTTAGGAGGGTACCTGCATCTGCTGGCTGGTGAAAGGGCCGTAGACTTCTGAATTAATCTCATTGTCCCACTTGTACTCCCACATTACTTCATCACTCACTGGATAGAAGACAAAATGGGATTAAACCAAAAATATAGTCTTTGAAATTGAAGGTTAGTATATAAAAGTAAGACTAAGTAACCTCTTTTATCATCTTCATTGTCCTCAGTTGTTTCCACATGCTTCTCATCAAACTTATCAGCAAACATGTCAAGCTCATCTTCTTCACCATTCCCCACCGCTGGCTGCTTCCTACTCATGCTCTTTAACCTGTAGGCCAATTTTTCATAGGTTTGCTGATAGATTTCAAACATCCCAGATCCAACCAGTCGGTCAGCTAGTGCTGTGAGCCGATCAAGCTTTTCTGTGTCCCGTTTGGTCTCCTCCATGGATTCATTTTCTTCCCTCAGCTTTCCCTTCTTCCGTCCAAGGCCTCCTAACCGACGGAGCGCAGTAGCAACTGTTTCTCCAGGCTGCAGTAGTTCAAGCAGAGCTTCAGTGAGTTGACGCTGTGTGTAGGATGCCAGCGGGTCCTCTGGTGGCTCTACCTCTTCTTCTTCATCTTCTTCTTGGTCTGCTTGCTGTTCTTCTCGCTGTTTTTCTTCCTCAGCCTCGTCCTCGTCACCTGCTCTGCGTGTACGTTTGGCTCCAAGACCTTTCTTCTTTTTTTTGAAAGGCTGCTCTCTTATTCTCACCTGAAGAAGAAGAACCTTTTATTATTAAAATATGAAGCCTATGAAAAAAATGCAATTATAAACTAGTAAAATACAGAAACCCACACCAAAAATGTGTGCAGGTGCAGGGCTGAAAACAAGCTGTGAAGAAAAAAAAAGCCAGAGAATAACATGGCATAATAAAAAAAAAGAAAAAAGAAGAAGCCCAAAACTCAATTACCCAGTCGATGTTGTCAAGCCAGTTGTCCCTAATCTGTTGCTCCTTTTTGATGAAATAGTTTCCCTCTGAGTCAAAGTGTCCTTCCTGCATCTCCTCCTCCAGGTTGAAAGGAGTAATAGAAACTCCCTCATCAAAGTCAATCGTTGCTCCCTCCTGGCCTGAAAACAAAGTTGAGATGGTCCTAAATTAACCCACAAATGTACCCACAAATGCTTCCAGGGGGTTTTCCTGGTTCATAATGGCCCTTTGGCGAAGCAGTACGCATGAGGTAATGAGTCTGTAATACTTCATCAGACAGAACTACTTCCTTTTGTTTATTTATGGCCATTTATTTCACTTGTGATTTTCCACTGGCTCTGACTAACAAAGAATTGGGTAGGTGCCAAAAATCGCTTTATGCAGAAATAACGCTGGTTTGGCCAAAACAATATCTTGCACTTGAATGAGAGAATTCAGTAACTCGTCTTGTTAAAATGAGGTTCTTTCCTTTATAGTGGGATGCATAAAATTTTAATCTTGATCACCAATTTAGACTTCCCACAATTAAATGAGCCTGACTGTGCAATATTTAAAATCCATGCACTGCCAATTAAAAAGCAAAAGCAAAAGACAATCGAAGGCTCTCTCTCAATCAACGCCTGACCGCATTTGTCCATGTGCCAGTCCACCAGCTTAAAGTTTCTTGGATACAGTCTGAATCAGGGTTAATACAGGAATTCTACAGTTCAATTTACTACCTATTTTTACTACCTCTACAATATTTTTACTACGAGCACAGAATCGAGCGCCAACCTTTTTGGGGGGTAGTGGTGGATTCACAGCACTAAGCCATATAAGATGATAGATCATCTCTCACTGAAGATAAAACTTTATCGCACTTACTTTAAGGTGTAACTGTGATTTTGTCTTGACTAAGACCTCACACACATTAATATTCCAAACGCATTTCAAGAAGACTTAAGAAATTTGTTTTTTTAAGAATATAAACAAATTTCCCAAGCCTATGATTTATTTTCCAATAGAATATTGGAATACTGGTTTGCTGCTGAGGTGTGACGGCAATACTTGTGCTCGTAGCTGACCTTGAGGTTGCAGTTGCAGTGCTTTGTGTAGCACCAAAACATGAAATAGGGATCTGCTGCTGGTGAATGGTGGATGCTCGGTGTGATTTGATCATTGTCACACAGTTCCAGGTCAAATATCTATTTTTTCTGCACACTTTACAAAAGGCCTCTCAATCATTCCCCATGACTAACTTAACCCTCTGGGGTCCAGGGTATATTTGGCCATTTTTGACTACTTTTGTTTTTAGCTTTATAGTTGACCTTAGAAGCTGTTTACCTTGCCTTGTTTGCTATCATTTTTTCAGCACCACTTCATGTGTGTGACTGTATGCTGATTCTTTCATTTTGAAATACTGTATTAACACATTGTACTTATATTCACATAAAAACCTAAAATCAGAGTAGAAAAAAAGTTAGAATTTTTATTACTGTAAATTCACAAACATGCTTAAATTATTTTTACAACTTAAAAAGCAAGTATAAGTTTTAAAGTTTCACAACTTGTCTAAAAATATAGTAGATAAAGTTATATACAACTATTCACATTAAAATACAGGAAAGGCCTCAGTTGTTTTTCTGTACAACTATTTGCAGAGCAATCAGGACTCGCATTAAGATGCTAGACAAAGTATTTATGCCACCTCAAAAAACAGTTTCTGTTCTCCACAAGACCGAGGGGCCCATCACAGGCTAAACTTGCCAGTAATGTCTCTTTTACCACCTTTACACCTGTTTTTCAGCAGCCAAATGAATCGTGTTACCGCAAAATTTTCTGATTGGTTAATATGGTGCATTTTTCCACCAAAAGGAAAGGAATTGTCAGGAATTGTTTTGTTTTTATTAGCAAGCACTTCCTGTTAGCGAAACTCACATTTTCGCCGTTTACTTCTGCACAAAAGGAGCATCGAAGGTGAGGACAATATATAGGAAAAAGCATGGCATAAATTATTAGGCATAACTCTGGTTTTACGTGGCCTAGCAACGTAATTTAAAATCTGGTACGTAGTTCGAAATCTGCACTTTTGATTCTTGGCAGCAGTGTCCCGATTAAGTGGTTGCAGCACTGCTTATGCGCACAGCAAATCGGACAGTGGAACCAATCGAGTCTATCAACGTCAGCTCAGGTCCTGCTGAGTAGTTATATTTTTATAGACATTTTATAGCTAAATGAACTTAAAAAGTTTACATCAATGGAAAAGTCAAAATATACTTAAGGGGTGATAAAAAATTTACTACCAAGTCAAACTGTTTACTACCAAGTCAATTCTCTTACTACCATTTTCTAGCCTTAATTTGAGCTCATTTAATTTACTATCTTTTACTACCCCACGGAAACCCTGTGAATGATTAACACTATGTTCAAAGACGCATACAACAGAAATCAAATTGGCACTGCAGAAGGTGAAGCACTTGTCCCTCGCAGTGGCTCATCATCCAGTGTTTGGAAATAGTTAACATTACTTGACTAAGTCCAAATTAATAAGTAATCATATGCAAAGAGTGCTGTGCATCTGCACTGCAAAGAAATACAACTAATGTATTCAACTGCCTGAAAAGACACCACAAACTGTAGTATTATCAATGCATAAAAGCAAAGAAAAACAATGCAATGTTAAAGTGAATCATACAAAATCAGCTTTTACGCCCATAAAAAGGAATACAGCAGGTGTGTGCATCTATCCAGCTCACAAACAAGCACTAAAATCACCAATAGCATTCCATTTGGCCAAAGATGTGTGTTCTCTGGTCAACTTAATGGACCAAAGAAATGTTATCTCCTTGAGCAATTGAATTTTTCAAAGCGGCAAAGTGGCTCCAGTACATGCAAAACCCTGCAGAGGGATCTCATGGCTGCTGAGTACTTTGCAAGTACAATAAATTAAATAAAAAATTACTTTATATATTTACAAAGATAAATGTATAAGAATTAACGAACGTGAAAGCATTGCTCTGATTACATGAACAAAAACATTTTGGCACTAAAATCAATGAATAATGATGGCAAATAATCATGATCTCAATATTCAACAAAATAATCATGTAGCTCTAGCTGAAGGCCATATCTTAGGCTGCAAAAATATGTTTTGCTTCTGCCTGTTTCCATAGCAGTATACTTGTTAAGTGGTATTTATATTCTGTTATGGTCACGGACAGCTGGCAACACCACAGATGAGTAGTCATTCCGAATATACTTCTTTGACGTCCACCTAAAGGGCATGCATGTGTAGTTGGTGCATTGCACTATAAAGTCTTGCAAAGGACTTCACATTTACATTTGCTTGATGGTGCTGACCACCATCTACTGTAGCTAATACCTCATAAAATCCCACTTCTGAAAAATCAAACTCTCCCTTTAAAAAAAATCACTCTAAATTCAACTCAGAGTGGGAGTATACAGATGTAAAACATTTCAAGA